>JAHWXV010576290.1:0-17939 GCA_024586415.1 Phrixothrix hirtus | reverse complement strand
TGGAGGTAAGCGAATCGATAAAGCTTGTAATACCATGTATAATACATATGTAATTATGTTCAGATTACCGTAACTGCCTGTTAATAAAAATTATACACTGCATAATTAAGCCATGTTGTCGCGTTTCAAAAACGGCGAAAAAGATTTGAAAGAGCAGTATCGTGGATTCTCAATATAGTCAAACACTCACCATATCAACCGTTGGAGATCGTCAAAGAAGCGTTTCAGAGCGAAAACGAAAATATGAACAAATTGGCTTAAAAGTGAGGCCTTCTATAATATTTATAAAAAACGAAAGCAGCAGGTTTGAATTCTATGTAAGGATTGAATCGATAATTCATAAACTTGACACTTTTTTAAAATCTCTCGATTTTTGTTTTAAAGTTTTTCATTGATTTAATTTTCAATACCCCAAAGTATTTTTATAATATAAAACAAACTTGTGGCCCTAGTTATCCACAGTTAACAACGCTACTATCAACTTTTAATCATTTAGGTGGACAATAAAATTTCTACAAAGATAAAACTTTGTTTTTGTATTTTAGAATATGTTTGTTTGCAATATTTGTTCTAGTAGTTTTCGTCACCACAAGCCACAACAAGCCTACACTTCTTGTCTGTAAAAAAATAAATGTTCTCAACAATGTTCATCTTCTTCAAAATCTAAAAAACATTTGCATTATCACCATTCCTTTTCTGGTGATAAAAATACATGTAGTACTAATGAAGACACAAAGGATGAAGTACTGCCTCAAACTACACTTCTTAACACATTGCTTGAAGCGACTACTGCCTTCGGCGAATTATATAGTGAAAGTACTAATATTATTAAATATAAAAATCCTTATTCTCACGTAGAACAAGTTTAACTGAATCAAAATCAAAGTTTAAAAAAGCTGCTGTATAATTAACGCTTGAATTACATAGTAAGAATAATTTTAATCGTAAAAATGTTTTGAAGATTAAAGGACTTGTAAAACACATTCTACTCGCGAAAATTTTGGAATTATATTTAAAATTATTATAGAAACCATTAACGATTTATTTGAGTTTATTAAAACTGAGTACAAGTTTTTCAAGTATTTAGTAGAAAATCACCTTTTTAAGTTTCCAAGTGTAATTATTAATAATGAATTAGTGAAGTTGTTCACTGTCATGGGGAAGAGAAAATTCGGGGCGTCCTTATGCCTATCACGTTTCAATTAAAAGCATATTTTGAAGTTGAACGAATGTTTGATTTGTTGCTAAAATTTCTCCAAGAATTAGAGGCATCAAAAAATATCCTAAAGAATTTTGTAAATGGAGAATTATTGCATCAGAAAAGATTACGTTTTGAAGCAAAAATAGTATTTCCCATATTTCTTTGCTTTGACGATTTTGGCATTAATAACTGATTGTGCCCTCATTAGACTTCCTTGTGCGGTGTTTACTTTTCTATTCCTGTTGTGTTTCATCAATTTTTCGTTAAACTAAACCACATTTGTATGGGATGTTTATTTAAGGCAAAGGATTTGAACACCTTTGGCAACAACTAAACTATGTATAAACTTATTACCGAATTTAAATTATTGGAAAGCGAAGGAATTGATATTCAACTTTCGAGAACTCGAGCAGAACGAATATATTTTAGTTTAAGCTTAATTATTGGAGATAATTTAGGTTTAAATGGAATTTTGGGGTTTTAAAAATCTTTCAAGTATAAATTTTATTGTTGACTATGTAAACGTTCTATTGAAGAAATGAGAACTGATGCAAAAGAATATGTTGAGAAATTACGAAATAAAAATGATTAGAATGGGATTTGAAGTTATCCGATAAAAAACGTAGAATACAACTAAGTTCTACTTTTAACTTATTACCTAATTTTCATGTAACAGATAACATCAATTTTGATATTATGCATGAGCTTTTAGAAGGTGTTTGTCACTATGACCTAACTAACTAAATCACTTTTGCATTTCATGGATAATAACATTTTAACTCTTCAAACATTGAATTAGCCAATGTAGTTGCTTAGTTACCAAGAAATTAAAATTAATAATCGACCGTCACCTATAGACAAATCATTTACATGCAAACCATTTTAAAATGACTGCTTCTGAGAAGTTAAGCTTTTGTCACTTTTTTCCACTATATATTGATGATTTAATCAGTAAAAATGATCCAGCGTGGAAGTTTTTGAATGTTCTTTTTCACATTATGGATATTGTATTTTCAAGTGTAGTAGATAGTGAAACTATTATAATTTTAAGCAGTTTAGTGTCTCAACATAATCAGCAATATCAACAGCTATTGAATAATAACTTGAAATTTCAGCGTCGCTTTTTTTTGCATTACGCCACAATGAAAAGTCAGGGCCCCTAAAGCGTCTGTGGACAATGAGATTTGAAGCAAAACATCAAGAATTAAAAACCCTCGCTAATAACACAAAATCAAGGAAAAAATATCTTACACAATTTATGTAAAAGCTGGTTTAAAATTTTCAGGTTTTATATTTTCTTTAACGGATAGCGTCAACTTAAACAATTATTTTTTAAACAAAACTAAAGGCAATATTTCAAAGATTAATAAGAAAAGCTATTTTGCTAATATCGCAAATATACCAGTTCCGGTAGTTGTTAAAATAAAATTTAAAGTTTTATAATACTTGTAGTTTTAAAGGCACAACTTACAAGAATAACTATCTTTTAGCTTTAGATGTTTTAAATAAAACTTTTTTATATGAACTTATTGAATGGTTTTGTTTTCACAATGATGTATTTGTAGTTGTTCTAAGTTATAAGATAATTAAATACGATGAACATTTTAGATGCTTTATAGTAGGCGAAAAGGAGACCAATTATTTTATAAAACCGTTACCCGACTTTAGATATTATCCTTTCCATTTATATTAATTGTCAAATAATAATCTTTGTATTTAAATATAAAAAAATTTAATAAATAACGTTGTGTATTAACCGCATCGTTTTTAATTTGTCTTTACTCTTCCTGATTAATAGTATAATAGTTAAATCAGTAAAACGAATTATTAAGTTAAAAAAAATGTTAATTAAAATAATTAAATCTCAAATTAAGAACTAAAATTATAAATATTAGAATTTAAATAAATTCTTAATTTACGTCGTTCATTCTCTAATTAAGCAGTTAGTAGTACTTACATTGAGATCTCCATACTTAAAAATAAGAACTAGTACAAATTCTGTTATGAAGAAGGCCATTCTAAAGGTTAGCACAAGCAAGCTTCAATTAAGAACTGCATTTTCAAATTGAGTATGTACTTCTTAATCGTAGAATGAGACTAATTATGCTTGAATTATGTTTGAAGTAAGACTGAACCGTGCTTGGGCGATTTTGAAGCACGTTTATTTTTAAAATAACGCTTGATTTGCTTATTATTAAGCATTTATTTTTCTGAGTGTAGAAAAATATGTTATAAAAAACAATTAAGATAAGTATATAACATTACCTGTATGATATAGGAGCCCTTTCAACTAAAGCAGTAATGCAACCTCCAAGAGTTAATAAAGGTAAAACAAGCTGTTGCGGGGGGTGCAATGAAAAGTATTGACCGTGCATTAGCAATAGACAATTTTAAAGACATTTTATTCTCAATTGATTGATGCAAATGAAATATGAACGAACCGTTATATAAAATTATTATATAAATATTTTTATATAAATTTCCGTAATAACACCAAGTTCATAATTAAAATTACAAAACTAAATTCAGATATGTGTTGATTCTAAACAAACTGATAAAATATCTGATAAATTCTTATATAAATTGTATGTAAAAAACGAATAGACAAATTCGGTGAAGAAGCTCTTCACCTACTTCACCTGAAAGGCCGCCACTGATTTCAACATAAAAGCATATTTATAACAACATTTCGAATCAATATTCAATTAAAAATGATTATTTTAAATCAGTATGGGCAACGGAAAAGTTTTACAAGCAATATACAATTCAATAGTAATGTACCTTTTGTTACTATCTTGTGAAAGATTTTAACGTCTTCCCAGTTTTAGTTTATAATGATGAATCTCTTGAAGGTAAAACAAATAAATAATATATATATATATATATTTCTTAACAGATGGTTAGAAACCACACCTGTTTACATATAATAATACTGCTATAATATGTCTACAATAACCACCAGATCCTGCCTGACATGTGCATATACAACTCCAGTCCGTAACTGGCACATTATTAATCTTAAATATTATTTTATGAGTGTGTGAGTTTATTTCCGGAGATTTCAAACAGAATTTCAGTGATTAAATAGCCACACAAAACTACATCTACCGCTCGGAAAACTGCTTCGATCTCTTCTAGGGGCTTTCGTTTCACACCAACGTAACTATGTATATACAAACATATATCGTTTAAACTTTTTTTATAATAACATGCCCAAATGAAACTGCCACAGTTAAAACTCACAGAACATCCACTTAAAACTAAAATATAGCTACAACAAATGGTACTAATTTCTCTCATTAAAAACAAATGCTGTTTTCCCGATTCCATGGTCATATTGCTAAATTTTGGGCACCATCTATAGAGCGTTGCGTTGGCGAATATATTTTGGTTACAACCTATACAATTTAATTGCACTAGCTGAAACTTCTGTTGAATAGAATGCGTTTTTATTAAGGCTTCCTTATTTTTCTTTTAAAGTCTCTTTTGTTTAGCGATTAGAGTACGATGGTGAGTTTGTTATAGAGTTTTATGCTATTGGAATTAAATGAATTTTGTGTTTTTCGAGTTTTGTAGAATGGTAAAGGATATATGTTTCTGGATTTTGTGCAGTGTTGGTGTGTTTCAGATAGTGCCAAGTGTTTTTGTTTGTTTTGATGAAAATGTAACAGATAAGCCAGGATGCAGCATTAGGGTAAGGTGAGTATGTTGTGTGACTGTTGCTAATATTCTAATTGCTTTTTTGCTTGATGAAAGCTCTTGTGGCATTAGTGGATGTTTCCTAAAGCGTTATTCCGTATTGTGGTGGCATTAATGTCTTCCTTGGCATCACAACTTGAATGTTGGAGATTACAACTCTTCATATTAAATTACTGCATAATGGTTTAATTAAATCTATCCTAACACTTCAGGTCTAATAATTGTGTTAGTTAATAATTTATTTATTGCACAGTTTTAATCTCATGTATGTGCCTACCAAATCATTTTGAACTTTAGACTTTTTGTGTTTGAAATTTGCATTTTTTCAAAATTATATTACACGTTTATTAATTTAACTTTTGGCAATCTAAATCTAAAACCCACCATTAAATAATAATTGTCTATAATTATCACTACCTTGATATCTTGACTTATTCATATATTAATCAATTCAATTTAAATCCTTATATTCGATTTAATAGTTCGTGTTCACTTGTATTATTTACAGTCAGACCACAATCTTAAATAATCATCAGGAGTGATGCTTTGATTCACTTTATGTAGTTGTGTTTATTTTTCTGTATTTTCCAGTACAAACGGTCTAGGCCATTTCTTGCTGAGAAAGAAACCATCTATAATTATGCCACGTGGATAAGTTGATTGATCGCTTTACTGCTACCGTTATTTGGACGGGTAAAGCTTTGATTGCTGTTTGGTAACTTAAGTCAATTATTGCAAAAGTACTTTGATTATTGTGCATATTATAAATATTCATATCTACAACATTTCCTTTCCAATGATTATTTATTATATACCAGTGTTGAGCATAACTATGTGATATTACATACAATTTATTTTTTTGTTGCATTCAATAATTACATACTTATCTTAATTGTTTTTTTGTAAAATATTTTTGTAGAGCATCAAAGTTAACCACAATTTTACAATATAGTTTTTGAGGGTACACAAAAACGTATATTATGGCAACCATTTCGCTTTCACATCTTTGAATGGATGAAACTAAGAGCACCTTAGAATTTGCATCTCGGGCCAGAAATATTAAAAATAAGCCTTCGGTTAATAATCATAGAAAACATAGTTCCTAACGAAACTGAAGAGATTTTTAATGACCAAAATTGACTAAATAAGTAACTTGACTAAGTATTCTTATTGTAAAGCGAAAACAAGGAATTGATTTATCTTAAACTAAAATTAGCTAACAATGGCCTTCATAGCTAAGTTGTATTATAAAAATATGAAGCAACATAAATCGATACGTTCAACAGGTTTAAATATTTATTAATTAAATTTGATATACAGCCATAAGTTTTATATATAGAATACAGCGAATTAAAAGGCGTTTACAACCAACAATCAGTATCCTTTGAACTTGTTCAATCAAAAAACACCGGGGTGCACTAAACTCAAAAGTATGTAACCAATTCACATTAGTAATAATAAAATATTGCGAATTGGAGAAAAACAATCATCATATTATATTCCGCCGATCACACACACATAAAAAAGATAGTTTTATTTTTAAATACGATAGGTAATCCTATTTTATTCATTGCATTTTAAAAATTATGTCTCCAAGATGGCGGCCGGCAGCAGCGACACATTGATGAAGGCGCTTACTAAAATTTTCAATGGATCTCCGGCACATTTCAATTCGAATAGCATTGATTTCTTCAATAATTTAGTCTTTTAATTCTTCTAGGGTGTGAAGGCGATGTTTAAAAACTTTCTCTTTTAAGTAGCTCCAGCGAAAGGAATCACAAATGCTCAAAGCGCGTGAGCGTCGCTGCTGAAAAATGTTGTTTCTGGATGGATATTTTTAAGCATTTCTTGACAAAGATTCATGCGATTTACACGATCGGTTACACTTAATTCTTGCACAAGCACAATTTTGTATGGATGGAATGACAGGTCTTCATGAAGAATCCTCCTCAAAGAACGATGAGACATTGTTAAAGCACTGCATAGATTCGAACCGATCGTCTAGGTGAGCGTTCTACTCCTGCTATAAACAACTGGACATTTTGCGACATTCTTACTGTTCTTAATGCCCCATGTTTATTCACGTAGGGTACTTCCAGTTTCTTCTAATTGTCGAACCCATGACCGAATAGTGTATGCAGATTCAGTATTTTTAAAAGTAAGGGTACTTAAGCAAAATCAAACGGTTTAACCCCAATATAGGTTGATGACTGACTGATTCCACCCTAGCACTGCACCTTGACCCATTATTAAAAAATAGAATAATTAAATGTTGCCTAATAATTAGCTGAAAATAAAAACAAAAAGAGAATGGATCAGAACAAGTGGAACAACACACATTTTAAATAAGCATAATTTGATAAAATATTAATTCACAAAATTTGGAAACGTGGCGTTGATTCACTTGTCGGAGTGAGACTCTCTTGTTCGAATTAGTAAGTGGACGATATTGGCTCAATCAGGGTCAAACTCAAGCCAGAGCCGGCTTCTATAATATTTAAACTAATTATATTGTTGGAAGTAACCAACAATGAAACATTGCAAATTATAATTGTATGTGAATGTAATATTATACTTTATGCTTCAATGAATAAAATAATTACTTTAATGATTAAGTTAATAATAAATACGTGTTCAAAAAGTATAAGTGAAGTTGTTCCAAGTTTTGGAATAAAATAATTATAAGATTTATTTCTATGAATTCGCCAGTGTAAATAATCAACACTAATTAACAAAAAACGGAATGTTACAATTGTACGGTTACAATCTTTAAAATTAAATTTGGAAGTTGTATAAGCATAAAAGAAGATTTACCATATAAATGAAATATTACTTATATCAAATCTAAAATGTTGTATTACAAGTTAGGAGAAAATGCGGGTTTTTACGTATTTATTTTGCCTATTTGCCTATTTCCAAGATAAAAAATGTTTTGGGGATACTTTTTGTGCCATTTGTAAAAGTTTCAGAAAAGTTGAGTGATAAATACTTAATTTCAAATTATTGTTCAATTTTTCTGAAACTTGTTTTACACAGGCCACAAAAGAGCATTCCATAGGGATATTAAATAAGGCTTTTAATTCAGAAATAATGAAAACAAAACCTAATTAATTGATGAAATCGGCCACAATTCCCATGGAAGTGGTCTTAACTAACTTTTTACTATTTTTTGATAAATTTTACTTCCACAAAAAAATATTAAAAAACTGGAAAATAAAAATTGTTTAAAAAGTATACAACAAATTTAATAACAGAATTGAAATTTTTTACCAATCAAATCAATTACGCTTAACTGTAACATGGGTAAGAGTGGAATAAACGTTCGTAGTTTTATCACAAATTGAGATAAAACTTCTAACTAATAAATATTACAAATCAAAAGTTTTAAAAAAGTTTTACAAGAATTTTCTAAATTCAATTGTGCCCAAATTAAAGCTGTTAAATTTAATTCTTTTTATAATTTTTTTGTGAATATATGCTATGTAAAGAATACGTGGTTAAAATTTTTGAAATTCTTTCAAAGAAACCTTGTATAACAACCTCAGTTTTATAACAATTTGGCTAATGCATCATTTTTTATATGTTTTGGTTGATTAGCAATATAAAGCAATACATTTTATGCATGCTTACAATGACAATATAGTTCAGATTGTACAACAAAAATTCGTAAAAATATGTTTGCATATAATATTATGTACAGTGTCTCATTTTCGATAATTTTATATGGAAACAGCCTTTATTAGTAAAGTTAAACAAAATCTGATATAGCACTTTTGAGACAAACTGAGATATAATTAAAAGTTCAATAACAGTTTTCGTTTAAGAGGAAATAGCAGAAATTGAAAATTTCGAGATTTCTAAAATCACAATATCTTCTTTATTTCTAATGCAATTTAAATTATGCAAAATCATTCTTAAGACACTTTTTCAAAGAGCGATTATTTGTACATTATTCTATATAAATCTGTACTCGGTTTTAATTTGTAGCTTATATAAGTGCGTTAACATGCATTTTCAATGGTTTTGTTACAGTGGACGATTGCTTATATCGAACAAAATCCTTGAAATTTCCAAGTGTGTTGTATCAGAGTTATATGTATATACGAAGTTAATTGTTTCGAAATTAAACTTTGTGTTTAATACATGTGCCCAAGCTTACAAAAGCCATGGAAAATATTTGAACTAAATAAAATGTGAAATGTAACAGCCAATCATTTGAGTTGTCTATAAAATGTACATTTTATGAAAATATTCAATTTGACAGTTGTATACTGCATTTGAATTAAATTATTTGCTTAATTTTTAATAACTACTTTATATAAAATCTTCATTTTTAAGTTGTCTGTTTGTAAATTAAAAGCTTTCTTTAGGCAAGTAAATCCATTATTTTGCTTACAAAAAATGAGGTTATGTCATTTGTAACATTCACTTCATTTACCTTTACAAAGTAATTATTTTTTGATTTTTTATACTTATTATATAAAAACGTTAGTGTAAATTACGTGTAATGTTAAATTTGTTTTAGAAGAAATAGTTTACATTACATCTGTGCAACAATGATGTTAAAATTTGACGTGCTTGTCGTCAATGTAATTTAAAAACTAATCATCGTATATAATGCTGATATCTCTAACGCTATTCACAGAAAGTCTTAGATAGATGTTATTTACATTAACCTTACTAAAGCCTTTGATGAAGTAGACCACGATATCCTTCTAGAGAAACTCACAAAATTTGGCTTCTCTTCTAAACTTACAAAGTTTTTCTCTTCTTATCTCCAGGATAGGAGACAATATGTTGTATATGGCAGAGCTCGTTCAGAATATTTCAATGTAATTTTTAGTGTTTCTCAAGGAAACAATTTAGGGCCTTAGCTATTCCTTATTTTTATTGATGACCTTGTCTATAAAATTTAAACTTCAAAATGTCTCTTGTTGGTCGATGATTGTAAAATTTACAGTGGAATTTTTTCTACTCAAGACTCACACCAGCTCCAAAATGATGTACGTAATATGTCGGGGTGGTGCCAGGTTAACAAATTAACTTTGAACGTTGATAAATGTGCAGTTGTCACGTATACTAGAAAACAATGGAATCGTCTCTTAATTTTTCTGAACACATCCTGAAAACAGCAAATGAAGCTTTCAGAAATCTGGCGTTCATTAGACGCAATACTGTAGATTTTTCAAATGACAAATCAATTATTTTATTATATAATTCACTAGTACGATCTAAACTAGAGTACGCTGTATCTATATGGGCTCCAATTACTGAAAGTGGTAACAAGCTAATGGAGAGGGTTCAAAATAAATTTTTAAAATATTTGTATTACAGAAAGTATTTAAAAAATCCTCCATTTGAATCTTACCACAATATTAGGCAAGAATTTCTATTACCATTACTAAAGCACAGGAGAGAAATAAGTATGTTGCTGGGTATTTATAAAGTATTTAACAATATACAGTGAAAATTGTCTAAGGCGAAAACTGGAAAAACCGGAATCCTGCTTATCCCTTGAAAATTATAGGGAAAATACATAGACTAAGCCGGAAACTGCTTAACGCGAATACGGAAAGGACATGTAGGTCCGATGGAATAAATTTAACCTGAAAAATACGGAAAATTGTGTTGCTCTTGTGCATATGTCTGCCATACGTAATTTAAATAAAGAAGGAATTAAAATTATATTTGTGTATTAAATTTAACCGTGAGACTTTTTAATGTCATTAATAAACTTCAAAACGAACTTGTTCATACTATCCTGCTAAAACGCAGAGTAAATAGTTCTTGAAACGACTCATATACACTTTCAATCCTAAGTACGTGCGAATATTGTGCAATTTATTGATGCGGTTACAAGTATTCTCGTGGTGTCACGTCCGCGAATAAAAAAATTGTTTTAATTTTTAAATCATCTTAAGATTTAACTAGATTTTGTGCTTTTTTTAAATAAAAATGAATTGCATATATAACACTCTTACACTTAAAGAAAAAAATTAACCTAATAAAAGCCCACGAAACTGAAAGTTTAAGTGCTAAGCATCACCGTTAAATTTAACTGCGAAAAAACACAGTTGTATGATTCCACAAATGTGGAATGCAAATCTTAAAAAGATGTCCATGGAATAAAACATTTAAAATATGATGAAATCTAATTAATAAATGCCTTATGCAAACCAAAAAAACCTATTTAGCGTCACTCTGGGTCATTTATATGAATGTATTTAAAAAAATGTAAATCTGTTTAAAACGGAAGTCTGTTTAAAATTGAAAAAATGCATGGTCCTCGGTATTCCGGTTTAGACAGTTTTCATTGTATTTGACAATGCAAGACTACTGACATTATTTAGGCTTCATGTCCTAGTACAAGGCCGGGTCTCTAATATTTGTGAACGCGAATCTCATATATCCAACTAATAGAATATCAAAATTGTTTAATCTTTATCATAGGGACATTGAACTGTTTGGTGTCTATAGACAAATATTTTTAGAATCTGTGAGACGTAGAATACTCTATAAGTAATAGATTGAAAGGTAAAATCTCTTTGTAATATTAATTATTTCAATTTATTTATTATTTTTGTCACTACGTTAATATCTCCCTGACGATTACCATCATTTTTAGTTTGTTTATTATTGTCTAACTTTCTTTTTTCTCTTCTCATATTACATTATAAGCTAGAATACATAATTTGTTGTTGATATAAATAAGTTTGGTATGTAATATTGTAAGATATAGAAACATATCTATAAGGACTTACTCCTGTATGTTTTTATGATATTTGAATAAATAAAAATAAATTCACAAATAAACAAAAATTTTACTATTAAATTTAGTATTGTTTTCAAATGCATTTTGTCAAATAAAATTTTATGCATAGGTGCTATTTTATTTCTTAGCTGTAATTTTTTAAATACTACTCATCATAAAATAGGTATCACAGGAACCTTTTGGAACTAAGCTAGAAATATTTTGTAATGTTTCAAGGTAGTTCTAATTGATAAAACATAAGCTCATTTATTAAAAGTGTAACATATTTGTTATATGTATCGAACTAAAGACATTCTAAAACTAAATCAATATCGATACATTAAAACTACTTCAGTCATTTGCAAAAATTATTTGTTTTTATTAAACTCCATTTTAAAAATCTGATGTAAGATAGCACACGACTCTGATACGTACATAGGTATACAAATATGCAAATGTTCACAAATAATTAAAACATTATTTACGTTTATTTTGGGAACGATAATTGTAACGGTCATCCATCCAAGTCACTGGACACATAAAACTCTGCTTGACTCCAGAGATTTTCTCTAATAACTCGCTTCAACACGTTTTTGAGGAAAACCTCTAAGTTCACATAAAAGGATATGAAGGATACAAGAACCATAGCAAGTTTAAAAAAAATTGTTAAACACGTTTTCCAGAAAATCGCAAAGAACTTAAAAGTCGCAAGAATAAAGTGGCACTTCCGGTAATTCAATGTTAACTAAATTAATGCTCTCATTTACAGAAGATATAAAACATAAATATAGTTTTTGATTTTCATATAATAATTACTTTTTGAGAAACGTTGTTCATGTCTAATACTCCAAGTACTTCCGTTTACTCGATTTTCAAAAATTTATTAGGGAAACTCCTTCCTTAATATAAAACCAAATTAAGTAGCTAACAAATATACTAAGTTTAAAAACAATCGTTAGAGTCGATTTCAAGGAAACCGTGAAAATGAAGAATTCAGAAATTATCTAAAAATGACAGAAATACTTCCGGTTATTCGATTTTAACCAAATTTTTGATTTTGCATACAAAGGCGATTATGACGTCAAATATAAATTTTCATTTAGTTAGGGCTGTTAGTTTCATGGTTACTGTATTAAGAATTAACAGTGAAAGCACTTCCGGTTACTCGATTTTTTGAAAATTTTCTGAGTAACCGTCTACATTATATGAAAGGATCTTACATGCTTAATAAATACAATAAATTTGAAAAAAAAATCGCCGAAGCCGATTTTGAGAAAATCTCGAAAAACGAAAAATTCGGAAAATATCTAAAAATGACAGAAATAAGGTAGTACTTCTGGTTATTCGATTTAAATATACATTTTCATTTAGCTAGGGCTTTTAGTTTCATAGTTATTTTATTCAGACTTAACGGCGAAAGTACTTCCGGTTACTGGACTCACGGAAAATTTTGTGAAAAATCGCCCAGATTATATGAAAGGGCATTAAATTTTTAAGAAATATAATGATTTTAAAAAAAATCGTTACAGCCGATTTCAAAAAAATCTCAAAAAACCAAAAAATGACAGAAGTAAAGTAGCGCTTCCGGGTTCTCCGATTGTAGTGAAATTGTTGAGATCGCGTGCGACGATGGATAGAAACTCAAATGTAAAATTGTGTTATTCTAGGACTTTTGGTTTTCGAGCTATCGTGTTCATAGACACACACACATACACACAGACCAATTTCCAAAAACATTATTTTCGTACTCAGGGGACCCTAAAATGTGTATTTCCACTAAAATTTCGACATCGAAAATATTGATCGAAAACAATACTTTCTCTTTTACCAATATTTCATATAAGTAGAAGAAAATAAAAATATAACGAAAATTTACGAAAACTTTGAGGATTGATATCTCACGTCAGAAGAAGTTACCAGCAGCTACGAAACATTGGCGTTGCTTAGATTTTGATGCTCTATAAGCATATCCAAAATTTATTAAACTTGAAAACAGTATAGTTCCCATCTTAGCAACTGACCCGAGGTGTCTGTTTTATAAGCATGACGACAATGCAAATGTTGTGTCATAAGAAATATATTAGCCTATTATTTCCGCACTCAATTAGTACTAAAACCGTCTATACCTTTTATCACGCTAGTACCTAATATTTCCTAAAAGATAAAAATAAGACAGGGTTTTTATAGTTCTGAACGAGTAAAGCGGTAAGTACCTATGGAAAAGTGAGTTGTTGACCAAAATAAAAATTTTTAAAAGACAGAACTGCTTTACGAGAGCTGAAAGGTTAAATAAATTAATTATTAATTAATATCTGGTAGAGTTATGCATGTGCAATTAAAGAACTGAAAATCAGCATCAACGCATATAGTCATAAAAATAACTGGTACTAAAACAAATTAAGACAACAGATACAATTAGGCTAGATTCAAAGTAAAATAAACCAATTTATGACTAGGTTCCCGTCATTTCTTTATAGTGCTGCTTTTGCCCTATAGCACAATAAATGCTCTTATTTCTAAGAAATTGGTCAAGAATTTAAGAAGACAAAAGCGCCTAATAGCGTTTCGTTATATTTTATGGTACAATATATAAATTATGCATTCTTTACGTGACAATGCGTACAATTTGTTTTGGGTAGGGAGTAATGCTGCAACAGAACCAAATCTAAAATTACTGCAATATTATAAGAACAATTCGAACTAGTTATATTATTTTACAAAAATCTGTAAAAAATGGATATATACGATTTGCTTATATATATTCTCGATGCATTTATAAATATAATAACTGTATTTGTAACTTCTAAATGAGGATGTGCAAACTCTCTACTAAATAACTATTAGGAGTATAGAAAGGGTGGTAAGGAATACTATTGCCGCTCATTATTGTAATTAAGATGATTACTATTTTTACAAACTGAAATTTTTATGAACATTATTTTTGATAGGAAATACGTCGTAATTGTATTTTATTAGTTTCGTTTAATTTCGTTTGAAGTGCTTTTAGAAGCATAAAATCTAAAAGCTTTTAAAGTCGTAGTCGTAGTGCTTCTATTGATTGAATTTGAAATAACTGTCAGAGCAATAAAAAGAGAATGAGGAGCAAAAATTTATGAACTTTGATGTTGGAATTATATTTGTTGGAGTATACAAATACCAAAACACTGTACAGTGACTTCATGAAATGTTAGTTTCACAAATTTGCATGTATATATTTTATGCTCTACATGCAATGAGCGGCAACAAACGAATAAATAAATAAATAAGTATATAAACGAAATAAAAATCCTTCAACCGACCTCAACGGAATCTATTTATAATATTTAAGTACGTGTTAATCTAATTGCAAGAAACTCAATTAAGCAACAATTAGCAAGCTGCAAATTAAATATTTGGCAATTATTCTGTTTGAAATTGGAAAAATCATATAAAAGTAAAATTTAGAAAATTATGAATATAGACAGTTAAAAATAAAAGAAATACATATAAATATTACAAATATATAAGCAGTATAGGCAACTAAAGTAAGAACAGAGCCAAAATAAGGTGCTATCTGAGCTCTATGTTGAAAATACATTGCATGGTATAAGAGGCAATGCAATGACTCATGAATTTATACACATTATTGATAGAAGAAGTATGGCTAAGCGACACAGATTTTCATTAAATACCTTAAATTCAACTTTGCAAGGATACATGAAAAACTCCTTGTCGATGTATATGCATATTTATAAATAATATATATTTAAAATGACGAAACATTAAAATTAAAACAAAGTAGGATTAAAATGACAAATATGAAGGCATTTTAAATACCAACTATTTAAAATATATTTACAAAAAGTAACCGGAAAAGTTCCTATAAGTTACACCAAATAGCTACTAAGGATCAATTTTCGAAGTCATTGTTGCGTGAGGTATTGCATCTTTGAGCTACTACGATCGATTGTCTAAAAACTGTCTTACACTAAAATCAGGAAACCTAGCTTACGTATGTAAAATCATAAAAACGTTATGCACATATTTTGCTGAAAACTGAAAGCAATATTTACTAAAATTAAGTTACTCATGTATTAGCTATATAAAGCGGTGACAGATTTGAACATATTTTGAAGAGCATTAAAGAATTAAAATACACGGTTTCAAGTTTTAAAATTTAAATTGCTTTCAAAATTATTGAATTATAAAAGGTTATGCATTTATCTTCTAATTCGAATTCCGATACTGTAATGAGGACATTATCAGTTTTTTATACCAAAAAATCCCTTAATCGAAATAATGACAGATAATTGATTTCATATTTTATATAGCAATTATGGTGATATTTCTTAAAATCTTGAAGTGTACGTTCATGCAAAATTAACGCCAGATACCTCCAAAGAAAATAATTTGAAAAAGATACGCAGCGCAGTATATTCTTAAGAGACAATAAATTTAGCTTTTTCTAAAAAAGTTAGAAAAATACTGTAGGTTTAATGATAGACCTTCGCACTCAAACTTCATAAGCATATTCAAAAATAATCATATACCAGTTCGCGCACTTCACGTTACTTAAATAGCACCCTTTAAAAATGATAAAAAAATTACCGGGTCATTGTAATTTTATTAATTTAAATCAATAAATAATTTCTTTGGACAGATTTTTAATTGCTCTAATCTTAAGGTTCGTAATTACCAAAGTTGAACGTCTGCATTACGTTTCGGAACATTATAAATAAATTTTAATCCATTAAAGACCATTAGCACATAAATGTGCCAACAAATTTTAATTATTTTTTCTCATTTAAAAACTTGGTATACGTCAATATGTAATTTTATAATTTTTTCTTGTAACGTTTTCTGTGATATGTAATTTTTATTTCACTGTAAAAATTGATATATAAATTATTATGTAACTCACTGCATGGCAGTTTATTCTCCTTTCATGCATTGTTGTGAACAATATTTTTTTACTTCTTCAAATTATTTTGTTACTCAATAGATTGAATTTTCTTAAAGCTAAGATTTAGTTCAACTAATTATGTTATAAGAAAACAATTATTTTGTTCGTTACAATGTATTACACTGGAATATATATTGGCGGTACATAAATGTGCCAGTGATTAGATTCAATAATAATATTATCAAAAGCTGAACCTTATTGTGTATCATCGACAGGTTTACTAGAAACACTTTACGGCCAATGCGGAGATGTGGTTTTGGGATTAGCACAATATGTTGGACTTCCACATGGCACAAAATTATATTTTGATAATTTATTTACGTTAGTTTCATTGCTAGATGAACTGACAAACTTGAGTTATGGAGCAACTGACACTTTACAACAAAATAGGGTTAAGGTTAAGGAGTTAAGAATGGATAAAAAGTCGTTTACCAAGACAAATCGAGGAACAATGAAATCTAAAACCGATAGACAATTATTAGTACAATGGAACGATAATGCCGTCGTAACTATATTATCCAGCTGCATTCCTTTGAATCCTTTAAATACTGTTGATAGGTACTCTAGAACAGAAAAGAAAAGAAAATTCAAATAAAAATGCTAGCGCCAGTAGCAGCCTATAACTAATATATGGGATATATTTAAACAATGCAGAACATCAATAACAACAAAGAAATGGTGGTGGTCATCTTTTAATTGGTCAATAGACCAGTGTTGTGTACAAGGCTGGCTATTGTGTAGAAGATGTGGCAACAAAAATATACCTCTACTTGAATTTAGAAGGCGTCAACTTCTAGGTGACCAGGACCATCGTCACGACAATTATCCTCCATTATCAATTAAATTCGTATAAATGGACAAAATCATTTAATAATAAAAGGAACTAGAACATGGAGAAGATGTAAAGCATGCCCCAACCGAGAAAGCTTTGAGTGCAATACCCTTAAAGTAGCTCTGCATCCAATGAATGCTTTGAAGAATTCTATAAGTAGTTTTTTTAAACTGTAATAATTAATAATTAAGTTAGAAACAGATTTATTTGCTTATATTTTTCTCTATATTTTTGTATTGAATGCCATGTAATTTTCCCAGTGGTACACTAATGTGCCAGTATTTTTTTGTACTTCATATAAAAATAAAATTTAAACATTGCATACATCCTCTATTTAAGGCATATTAGACTGCATGTAAACATCTTTCTCAGAATTAAAACGAAAAAATAGTTTTGGGCACTAATGGATTAATCAAAATCCAAAGATTTCGTCTCACTTTTAAAAAACAATGTTTTGAGCAGGTTGCCACAGATTCTAGCTCAGTAGCCAAGAGGTAGAGTAGGGGGGGGGGGG
>JAHWXV010576241.1:0-20339 GCA_024586415.1 Phrixothrix hirtus | reverse complement strand
TTATTCTATAAATATATAAATGACGTGTTATCAATTTATAACTTGTTAATTATTTATATGTATCTTAAAATTTAAATAGATAAATTTAGAATATGATCATGTAAATAATAATAATTGGGAACACGTGACAACTTAAAAGGTCAATATAGGTTTAACCAATGTTTGCGTATATTTGTTGTTAATAAGTGGCTTTCGAACAAATTTTATTACTGAGAATGTCAGTGTTCCCTCTATCTATCTGTATACTTGTTGTTTCCAAGAATTGTAGAGTACGCGACAGATATCTATCACATCAAACTGCCCATGTACCTGTATTTCAAAATGTATAGTGTAAATGTAGGTGTCGCTTAACATGTTTAAATGTGTAAACAAATGTTTATCAAGGGTTTGAATTACGTTTACAGCAATACAATTATATGTAAATTAAAATCTTTATTCTCGAGTTCTTCTTTACGCAGGACAAATTTCCTGCTTTTATATTAAATTGTAATCTACTTTGTTGCTAAATAAAAGTAATGCAAAAGCAAATTTACATACAAATGGCATTATAGCGGCGTAAATAATACAATTATAAATTTTTAAATTATTCTTGATTATGGGTTACATTTTTATACATCTTTTGATGACAACATCTTGAATTAAAGTTCGGTAATCATCTAGTAATTAATAAAAATGTAGATTATTTCTATACTAATTATAGGTAAACTAAGATATTTTAATACGTGTTGCTATGACTAAAATTTAAGTTATTCATGATAACAGAATACATAATTAAACATATACAAACTAATTCTTATAGTTCTAAGTATTAAAAAAGTTACTCTAATGTCACACATAACAAACCCACTTAAGAGTTTATTGCTATTATGCGAACTCAGTTAATATATTCCATTTTAATGTTAAAAATTTTTAAATAGATATTAATATAAAAATTCACGTTAATCATTAATATATAATTCAGAAATATCAGAAAGATTCGCTACATAATAATATCATTAACGAATCTGTAACTAATGTAAAATTTAATTTTAACATATAAAGAGATCAAAACAGATCAAAAATTAAATTTTCCAATTACGGGCGTCGTTGCAACAGATGGAGGTTAAAAAATAACGAAGCGTAACGAAATCACACTAAATTTCATAAAAAAAGTTGACGTCATGGTACAAAATAGTCTTTATCAAAATTATAATAAAGATTGTTTTGATTTAAAAATTTTCCAAGCAGTGAATTGTAATATCCGCACAAAAATTTTGCCCTAGGCTTTTTAAAAAAGGATCTATTGTACGTTATACAACATAAAATAAAAGTTTTAATTAAATGAATTCATACTCATTCAAACATTGTAAATTGTTATCAATTATATGCAAAAACTGATAAAACTGATTTTTTTAAACATTACTGTTGAAATAAGAAAGTCTGTAAAGCACATAAATGCCAATATAATCCTAACAGATTTCGTAAAACCTATATTTGAAGATGTTGGTTGTCAAAAAATATGAGATTTTCATGTTTTACTTAAAGTTGGCAACTTAAAAGTATGAGGTATAATAACTACTTGAATAGCAATTAATTTAAGCGATTAACAGTATGAGAAATGCTTATGTCAATTCGGAGTCTATTTAAAAAGAAATGTTAACAAGCGAATCCTTTTTAATTTTTATTCAGAGAAATTATATCCCATTAAATTTAAATCCGCAAACTGTAAAGCTGTAGACGCAAGTAGATTATAACTTTCGTTTTTCGACTACGGAAATGAAATTATTCAGTTTCAAAGTAACCTTAGGGTTGTATAATAAAGCAATTCAGGTCACGCAAGATGTAGTTATTCCGCAATCTCTTCTAGGTGTAAGCCATCAGTTAATCTTTAGCTTGTAATAACAATTAGAAGATAACACATCCAGTGAATATGTTTTTGCGAAACAAAAATTGTAATGTTTAATTAAGTGAAGCAAGTAACACAGTGAAAATAACAAATAAGTTAATGCTCACAATAGCATTCTTCACGCGCTCGGTTTTAGTGTATAAAAGGACGTCTGACGCCGGCGCCGTATTGTTGACAAATGATCTGAACACCTCTCTAATATCAAACATCTTTAGCAACGCTAACACTTACCGAATATAAAATTTTAGCTTTTGTTCAGCAGTGAATATCATGGTAATGGAAAATTGCTAGCAGCTTTACCGAGCATATTTTCACATTAGAATACGTCGATACACAAAACAATATAGAACAACAGGTAGAAATAAAACCTTTAATTATATAGATTTTTGTATTACCTAATCATTTATAATAATATGACAGATTAGCATGAAACAAATTTATATATACATACATACATACATACATACATACGTTTCCCATTATTACTTGCACTAAATGGTTGTGCAATCTCATTCAAGAATTTCAGCGAAACTTTTAATCCTAAGAGTAATCGATAACTTGTTGACGTTGCTAAAATTAAATTTTTAACTTTAATGGAAATTTATCTATAGAGCAGTAAAAAAATTAAATTATAACTATAATTAAATATCGATAAATTTAACATTTCAACGATATTAAAAAAAAGGTAATCACCGCTTCATTTATCCAACGAAAATTTTTAAACTAATTGGATGTTCTTATTTATACAAAATAAAGGAAAACTTTTAAGAACAAGTAGGTTTAAAATTTTCCTGTTTTAAAATTCTACAAATCGATAATTTCCTTATTTACTTGAATTGTTACCTACAATTATCATTTGCTGAGAAATTGGTGGTAATTTGCTGCTAATACTAGATAATAATTACAGGTGGAAGTAAAGTTTTTGCTTTTGCACTAACACTACAATATTTCTCATGGTAGTCAGAATGAGGCTACATCACTGGTGTAGTTAGAAATGCAGTCCTTTAAAGTCTACTGTAAACAAAATTCGCATTAGTTCAATTTATATTTCATATTTAAAGGACGAAATGTCATACAAGCTGAGAAGTTTATTTATTTACGAATAAACTTAGCTACTGATGTCAATTATTATAAAAAAAATAGGCAGTAAACTGCCACGCCGAAAATATTAACAAAAGCGTCAGATACTGTTACGGATTATAAGGTATAACTGCTTTGATGACAAAATGATGTTAAACAAAAGACATAGTTACATGACATCCCCTTCAAAATAGTTCACTTATGCATCTATATATCGCTGCATGCGCGTTTACCTATGGTGGAAACAGAATTTTAGCTCATCAGCTGCTAGTTTTCTGCTTGCCGTTTTCTTCTTTCTGTCATCAATTTTTTCAACATGAGTCCCATTACGCTTGCTTTTTATCCTTGGAAATAAATAAAATGCGGCGGAGTACAATATTAAGTGAGCATTGAGGGTACTGAGGGATGGTAGTTTTCTTGGAGGTCAAAGAATGCTTCACAGATAAAATATTATGAACAGGAGTGTTGCCATGGTGCTCATGGTGCAACATCTATTAGTTTTTTTCCCTTTAGCGGACTTGTCCTTTCATTTTTTGTTAAATTTCTATACATTAGTTCTGATTAACCGTCCTACCTTCAGTAAGCCAAACCGAAAAAAGTAAGCTTTCATCTTCGATTTTCTCATTCGGAATTATTTTTCTCTGGGAGTCTGGCATCTTTCAGTTTCTGGGTAGTATTGGAATGTCTACGCTTTATCATGCGTAACAACAAAATTTCGCTTAATGTTATCCAAAATGTCAGGACTCCTTCTGATCCAATGTACGATTATAAGGAATAGTTTTAGCTCTGACCTTGTGCGAAATGTATCTGACAACTTTCCAGTTGTTGATACTATAGCAATCATTATTATTCTTAAACGTTTTGTTTTCTATCCATTTTCCGAACCTTTTAAACATGTCCATCATATGTCACGGGTATCCGGCAGCCTGGCTTTTTAACTTGTTCTTTGCCAGCAGTAAACTTCACGCTATTGAGATATGCAATTCTCCTTATAAACTGCGGTAGCACTTTTTTCTGGTTTTACTAAAAACTTAAGTTGAATCGGCTCTATTTTGAGTCCAACATATTTAATTTGCAAAACGACAGTACGCGAATGTAGATTTCAATAAACTAGTTACTACTTGGAATAAGAATTCTAAATTTTAAGTGGTAACAGTGAAGCTTTATACATAGCAACTGCATAATTACTGTTGCTGGCAAGTTGAACAGTCATTGTTATACTTCGTATATGTTGTAACGTTCTTTTTCTAATCAGTGGTATTTTAATGAATTTCAATATGTCAAGTTGAATTAATTAATTTACGCCTTTAAATTGTTCGGTATTTTGCTCTGAAATCCATAAATTTGGCTGTAAAATAAAAATATGAATGTAATATTTCAACTAAGTACGCCTTTATGTTTTGCGAGTATTCAGATAAAGCCGCCGCAATTGCGATACGCATTTCAGAGTCAGTATTAGAAGGCTGGTTAAAACCGTCGTATAACGCTCCGCACTAAACTTCTAATCATGGTGTGTTACATTGTTCGTTAGTTTATTTTCTTTTGGCTGTATCGTGCTGTGTTACGCTATCACGGGTAAGTTTGATGTACGTTGTTTAAAACCCAATTCATTTCCATCATTAGCTATATCAACAAGTACCGGTGGGACTTCATAAGCATAGTTGCTCTGATTTCATAAAAGTTAAAAGAAAGTCCTATTTGTTATCATCTGCCGCTTTCTTGTTGGAAAACCTAATTAACAAAGCAAATTAACCTTGACGATATGAATTTGAATAGTTCCGTCAAGGTGCAATAAATTGTTTGCCTTCAATAGAAAAGGGTTACATCTGACAAGCCACCCAGGCTGATGTCGTCGTCGTCGCTCTTTCATATGGAGCCCAGGTTAGCCTGTCTTTGTTAGCCATCCTACGTTTCATATGCTGACAAAAGTTTAACTTCAACTTTTTATGATAACTGAAAAGCATGTTACTAGTTGATGCCCTTTACACTTTAAAAATAACGTAATGCTAAATTATCAACTTTTGGGAATGAAAATTCATTAGTTCAAATATAATATATTGGACAGCATAAGAAGCTAACATAATTTTAGAATTTAACTTTGAATACATCGTTCAAGTAAGTTTTACCGCTACCTAATGAACTAAGCCGCAGTAAGTTTCGTTTTCTATTGCAACACGAGCAACCGAAGGGTTGTTGTAAGATCCTACGTGGCATAGAAAACTTTGACGTCCTAAAACGTGGGACTATAGAGAATATACTTTTCTATGCCAGTTAGGATCTTATAACAACCACTCGTTTGCTTATGTTGCAATAGAAAACGAAACTTACCACGGCTTAGCTCAGTAGAAATTAACCGGAGAGGGACGTGGGCGCCTTTGTTACGCTGGTTTTAGCTCTCGTCCACAATTCTCAGATGGTACCTGTAGGAAAGGAAAAAATCATATACCTGTAAAGGGCGTACTTCGTACGCACACCTCACACAACAAAATGTACAACAGCTTCCGAGTCCTGGTGATAGCCTAACCTAAAGGAAAGCTAGGTTTTTGGAACAAGAAGTGAAATACAACTGAAGTAAAATAAGACATTTGTTTATTACCGTGAAAAAAGAATAACAAAGTTAAATGCTTAAAGCTGCTTTTAAATTTTTATCCCTTTTGGAACACCAAAATGACAAACTAGGTTTTTGACTTTTGCCTTAACGGGATCTAGGCCATCCGATATTTCTATGTGATAAGAAATTTATGTTACAATTAACATTTCCAAAAATAAAATACTCTAGAATAGTTGAAAACAAAATACAAGCTACTTCTCTCCGTTAACGCATATCAAAGGAAAAATTAATTTTACAAAACAAAATAGTAGTCACAATTACAGTGAACAAAACTAATAGCATTAGGCAGACGATATCTAACATCATATACGTTAGAGAAGTTGATATTTATTATCGATATTATAATATTATAACTTGACAGGTGCTTTAGGATGCAAATTGCAAAACTCATATATTGTAGCTAAGCATAAAGAAGTCAAATATTAAAAAGCAATTTAAAATAAATAGCTTAAATAAATTTTGCACCTTTTAGTTTTATTAAAATACTCAAATATTGGTTGCAAATACAATAACTGAACTAATCGTCGTTAAAATTTTCGTTTGCAAATGAAATTTTAACGTCGCGCCTCGTATATATAACTTACTAAAAATCTAGACAATTTTATGTTTAATTCTAATTTTATAATATGTGTAAACAAACCCAAAATACAACTGTGCGAAGTAAAACTTGAGCAAAACAATTTATTTTAAATCACAAACTTTTTTAATCATTTACTTTAAATTTTGACTTAATTTTAATCGAAGAGAATATGTGCATAAAAGTAGCGGTAAACATTACTTGAACGATTTATTCAAAGTTAAATTCTAAAATTATGTTAGCTTCTTATGCTATCCAATATATTATATTTGAGCTAATGAATTTACATTCCCAAAAGTTGATAATTTAGCATTGCGTTATTTTTAAAGTGCAAAGGACATCAATTGGTAACATACTTTTCAGTTATCGTAAAAAGTTGAAGTTCAAACATTTGCCAGCATATGCAACGTATGACGACTAACCAAGACAGACAAACCTGGGCTCCATTTGAAAGAGCGACGACGACGACATCAGCCTGGGTTGCTTGCCAGATGCAGCCATTTTCTGTTGAAGGCCAACAATTTATTGCACCTTGACGGAACTATCCAAATTCATATCGCTAAGACTAATTTGCTTTATTAATTAGGTTTTCTAACAAGAAAGCGCCATGATAACAAATAGGACTTTCTTCTAAATTTTATGAAATCAGAGTAACCATGCTTATGAAGTCCCATCGGTACTTGTTGATATAGTTAAAGATGAAAATTAACTGAGTTTTAAACAAAGTACATCAAACTTACTCGTGAAAGCGTAACACGCCACGATACAACCTAAAGAAAATAAACTAACAAACAATGTAACACACCATGATTAGAAATTTAGCGCGGAGTGTTAGACGGCGGTCTTCAACCAACGGCCTTCTAATACTGACACTGAAATTCGTATCGCATTTGCGGCGGCTTTATCTGAATACTCGCAAGACATAGGGGCGCACTTAGTTGAAATGTTACATTCATATTTTTATGTTACAGCCAAATTTGTGGGTTTCACAAAGAAATGCGGAACAATTCAAAGGCGTAAATTAATTAATTCAACTTGATATATTGAAATTCATTAAAATACCACTGATTAAAAAGGAACGTTACAATGTAGTAGTCAAGATAATAAATAAGAGTGTTTTATATCTTAGCAGAAAGTAATATAGTGAATGTGTCGTTTAAAACAAATAAAAAGAACGGTTAGAATTCTTTAAAAAAGTTTGCATAACGTAAAAATCGCTAAAATATGTAAAAACTATTGGAGAAAAGTGTTAAAATGAAGGAAAACACGTTAATACAATTGCAAATAATAGATTACCCGGTAATTTACACTTTAAATGGTACAGGATATTTTAGTATTATTAAAACGAGTGACGCGAAGATAGAGAATGCACTTCATACTGTTTAGGTCTCGGATTCGAACGCCACTGAACTTTCAGTCTCTTTTCAGATCTCTAGAAGTCACCTAAAACTTTTAGTCCAATTGGGTCAATTGCCCAAACTGAAATTTTTCTAAGAGCATGCTTCAGTCGATCTAAACACTTGCTCTCATCTGCTTGTAAAGGTTAGCGGGCTAACAGAGTCTGCGATTGTACCAATTAATAACAGACAGTAAACCTAACAAAACAGCAGGGTATATAACTGGGCCATGAAATCAAATTAGAATTGGTTTTTTTTGAGAAAGAAAAGTTTAATTTAATAGTAATATTTTTTGGTTGAATAAAATCATTAACAAAGTGATATCGCAAAGAAAAACAACTTTAAGAAAATTTAGAAGTATCTATTAGGCATGTATTAATAATTTTTCCAAGCATACTCAGCATGAAAAACTCATTTCTTCTTGAAAACATCGATTTTCAACAAAATTTTCATTAAAATATCCAAAATTAGAGAGCTTAGGTTATATAAAAGCGATTCAAAAAGGCAAAACAAGAAATTTCTTAGTTATTGCGGCATGATGCGGTAGCACGGGTTGCTATATAAATGAAAAATATGGAAGCGTGAGTTTGACAGACATTTTTAGTACAATAAGAATGATTATTATGAACCGAGATAGCACAAGAAATGACAACTATGACGTATCAGATTAATACACGAACATTTAGCCCACATTGTTAATCATGGTAAACTATTAGAATAAGACGAACGGCGTTCATAAAAATCATACAGGTATGTTCCAAATACATTGCATACGTTCGAAAATGTTACTGTTTGCACCTTTAGGCAGTGCCCTAAAATTCTAGTAAGTTTACCTAATCCAACTACGGGCATGTAAAATTCTGAATTGATCAAAAACTGAAACGTTATCTAATAAAAACTCAAAAGTAAATTTTCGTTATAAAATTCTAACTACCTATCTAGTTATCACATAAACTATCGGTGAATATTTACTGGTATGATGTCTATAAATGATTAAGCGAAATCGGTATGATTGAGCGGTATGAGAGGGCCATTTCACGAATGTCTGCTCGATTTATTAACTTCAATAACTAGGTGGAAAAGAAGATATTATATGTACAAGGTGAGTCAAAAAAACGCAAATCTTTTAGGTCATATTCTAGGGACCAAAATATGTCGAAAAGATTATATGAATTTTGGGCCTTAAGTGATTTGTTTAGGGATAGAATCTTTCAAAGTTGAAAAACCTTTTTGTATTTTCCACTACAAACATAAAACTGCTGAACCTATTTTAATTATTTTTAGCAGATAAACTACTCTAAACAAGTTCTTCCCAATAGTCAACGAACCGTATTGATATTGATCATAGGGGTGACCAATCCCTATACTTTTATAACTTTTTCTCTGTTCATTATTTTAGAAATCTAAAGGTGGGTTCTCACTAATCATTTTTAATTAAACATTTTAAACGATTCATTGGAAATTAATGAAAAGTGAATGTGAGAACACGGATTTATTAAAGCTGAATCATAATTTTTAGTGTTCATTAGAAGTGAAAGACAGGTTTATTTTTAATCATTATTAATTACCATTTGTGAGAAATGTAAGCAACATGAGCAGCTGTTTCATTTTGAAATAAATTTTAATTTCAGTGCATGTCTACATAGAACCCTCTGTATCATCCCCGTCTACGTTTACACTTTTTTTATTATCATTTTTTATTATAGTTGGTAGATCGCTTGAACATTGAAGACGAACATTGACTAGAATTAATTTATTACAACTCACCATTTCTAAAAATGAAATAGAACGGATTACTCAGTTCAATTGATCATGATTTATGACACATGTACACAAATTCGTTTTCATTTTCATTTTCATGAAAAATGAATTATGGAAAATGATTCATTAAAAATGACTAGTGAGAACCCGCCTTAACTTAATATTCTGACTCCCCAATTCGTACTCTTAAAAAGGACATACTTCATGAATTGCGAAAAAAGTTAGCCTTTTTCGAGAAAAATGTACTTAAAGGAACCAACCACCAGCCAAACAAATAAATGACTCGACGAAAGTAATAATAAAGCAACATTAACATCAAATTTATTTTAATTGTTTTATCTATGTTTTAATTTTTAGCGTAAAGTAATTGATTAAAATGCCCTAAACTCCAATGAAAGCTTCCATCCTTCTAATAAATGACTGCTAAACTCTAACAAAGTCATACCCGGATCGTTTCTTATATTATTACTAAAGTGAAAAATACATTTTTTGTCAATTATTGCTAGCGCTTTGCCTCGCAAAATCAATCATAATTGACGGCAAAAATGATACATTTTTAATACTTACAAAATAATATACTCGTACTATTGTTTGGCGATTACTTTTTTTAATATTATTTTTCTCAAAAAACGGCTTCCTTAACTCTTCAGTAGTCGCGCTATGCAATCTTACACGAATGGTCGCGCCGGACTCGTAGTCCGAATTTATAATATGCTCCTCCTACTG
Source organism: Phrixothrix hirtus (assembly GCA_024586415.1). Classification (NCBI taxonomy): domain Eukaryota; kingdom Metazoa; phylum Arthropoda; class Insecta; order Coleoptera; family Phengodidae; genus Phrixothrix; species Phrixothrix hirtus. The sequence goes on along the minus strand of JAHWXV010576241.1, from coordinate 10,302 downwards.
AACATTATAAACTAGTTTTTATTTTATTTTTTTGATTTAAAGGTTAATTTTTTTTATTGCCTTTTCATGTTTTTTTATTGTTAACAGTGATAATATTACAATGGAACCGCACATAACTTAGTGCCACGATAACTAGCTCAAAAGCAAAGCGGTAGATTAGTAGCCTATGGTGGTGAAACACAGATAATAATAAAATATATACTTCTCAGCGAAAGTCCAGTAGTTTGAATTAAGTCGACGTTTTCCTAAAATAAAGGTAAGAAAAGTACAGTAAGAGTAAGGCGCCAGTCGTTCACATTAACAGCAATAGGTAACACCTGAACGACAAGATGTACACCTAAAAAAAGATTACTCGCAGTCCTTGTTCAGCATCCGTAGCAGTATACCTAAGAAATCCTAAATTCATTTGAAGCAGAAAAAGGAAGGATTTAAGAATTCAGAACAAATCAATTTAAACAAATAAATGGGTATTTATTCAAACCCTAATATAACGTGTAACATTTAGCATAACATCATTATTTTCTAGAAAAATTGTATAAAGTATCAACAGCATTTTATATCCTGATTAAAAACTCATTTAACATACAAAACGATAAATGAAGTGCTTTTTATAGATCAAAGCTAACCTAGAATTTTATTTAATCATCTAACTTCATGACATTAACTTTATATCCTGGTAAAGGATACGTTTAACAAGCAAAAGTATTAATGGAATGCTTTGTATAGATCAAAGCTAACCTAGAATTCTTCGTTGAGACCTCGTATCTGCAATTTAAATATAATCGTTACATAAGAAAAGGTACAATGAACAATACGTTCGCTAATCAAAACGGCTAAAGCAATACGAAATATCGAAAATTATAATTAATTACTTAATGAATGTCAAGAATAAGAACGACAGTAAATTTATAAAAATTGACGGTAAAATTAATATTCGTAGGAGCGAGTTAAACAATGCTCGCAATAAAGATATCAAAAAAATCATCTAAAGTAAGTCCGTTCTTTTACAGACTAAATATAATTATTGATTGCTTTAAAAAAGAATTAGCATTTAATATCCTTTCTCTAGAGAAATATATTTATATTGCATGTATGCATTCTGCAAACCCTGTATATTGAAAATAGTTTAAAATAACGCATTAGATAAATTGTCACTGTATTCTTACATTTTGCAATGATTGAAAAGCTTTGGATTATCATTGAAATAAAAATGTATAATTTTTGAAAAGCAAATAAAGGTCGACCCAATTATTTTACAGAATGAGTACATTTAGATCGGAGGCTAATAAGTAATTTTGTCTACATTACTTGAAATTTATAGAAAAACTTTATATTTTAAACACAAAGGAATTTATCGCAGAACATTTATTCTTCGAAACTTATCAGGACTAGCACGTGTTAGACAGGTTATGACTCGAAGATACAAATTACGTCGGTATCATTGTTCAAGCAATTAGTGATTAGCAAATTAAAATTTTTTACGGCCTTAAGAAATCCATTCTTCGGCACATATGACCAAAAGGCTTAATGAGCAGTGAGTGTTACATCACCATCTCAGAATATAATTATCTTCACAAGCCAGCATAACCCATTATAACAATTAGGGACAGAAGAATAAGGTCCTACCAATCAATCTAAAAAGAGCAGACCAAAAACGAATTATTTATCAGATAAAGAAGAATTAATTAAAGCTTAGTGTTGTATCGAATATGAACAACGCCTTTTTTTAACTATAAGAGTAAGAGATTCTATTTCGTCACATTGTGCGTCTAAACGTTAGTAAAGAAAAGTAACAAGTGTTCGTTCAGGGCGATCCACACCCAAAAACTTAACAAAAAAGCAAAAGATAAGGAATTGTATTCGTTTTAAAACGAATTTTTATATTTCCGAAACTTAACGTCAGATAGCGATACTTACTAGATAAGTGAATTGTATGAAAAGAATCCTATAAATTATTCAAATTAATTAGAAGTAACCGTTGTTTTTAAATACTAACATGACAGAAAGAATTATTCATTAAGATAAATATATATAAATACCTACAGAAACGAATTTTGATTATTTAATACTAAAAATTCTATACCTATTTATCATAAAAGAAATTATATACAGGTATATACAGAGCGTACCTAAACAAATATAAACGAAATAGAAATAAATATTCATATGTCAAGGCGAGACCGTGACATTAGTTTCTTGGAAATATAGTAAAAATAATAAAGTAACAGTAAAAATATTTAATATTCAAACAAAAAGTTATAGTACAAAATAATACATTACATTAACAAATTACACATTCATATTTTTAAAATAATTAACATATCAGTTAGATATTTATATTTATTCCTTATCCCATTTGAAACCACCGCATATTATTTATACTTGTTCCAGACATAAATACCTTCGACAAATGTAACAGAAATATTTTGTTGGCCTGGTCTTTTTGTAGTTGTAATCGGAACAGCGACGCCTTTTATTTGAATTTGACTATTCCTGTGTAGATGTAATTGCTTCTTCGATTCCACAATTTTTTTTCAATCTCAGCTGGAAATTTTTTAGCAGATTTTTCCACGTAGCTCGTAGTTTCTGGTGGTCTTTAATCAAATATAGAGACAGTTCTTGCAAAAAGCGTCGCCGGCTAACATTTTTGTATAGGTTGTTAGCAGTGTACAGAACAAACGTATTTATTCCTGCTATATTCAATAAGCTGTAAAAAATGACAACAGGCCAGCGTTTTATGTTCCGCGCAACATTGTGCTGCTCACACAATTTGTCAACTACGTCGACTCCACCTTTTGTATTGTTGTAGGATTCGATCATTTCTGGCTTATTAGTTACTTCGTTGATAGTGTCGTCATCGTGCATGGTAGATATCAGCAAAACGTTTTACCCTTTTTTTGGCAGTGAAATAGTAGCGTGCAGTCCTTCTCTCTGTCGTTAAATAAACTGCAAAGGTATTTCTCTTTTATTTTTTTTATTGTTCCCGGCAATGTTAGCTTATATTCCAGAAGACTTGCAGCAAGGGAAAAACTGGTAAACCAGTTATCTGTGGTGATATTACGATTCCCCCTAAAAGCCTCCAGCTTTCCGTCCACTGTCACGAATTCTGAATGTGAGTAGTTTTTTCTACGATTTATAGTGAAGAATTCAAAAATTTCTTTAACTAGGGCCAGTTTGTCAGTCTTAGTTTTCTCATTCCGCGTATTTATATCATCGAATCGAATATGTAGCAATAAAAATTGAAAACGCATAGAATTTACGATCAGTTGAAAAGCTCTGATCCCTGTTCCATCAGTCCTAAATAAATCATTTACATTTAGTCGATTTACTTTACGCACACCAGCTAGGTACAATAGGCACAGTAGTGTTTTTATTTGAATTACATCGGTAGCCTTATACTTCCTTTCATGTGCAGACATCTGAATCTTAATGTTTCTTCTTTTCTCAAAGCAGTGTAAAATTTCTTCGATAATGAAATTACTCCATATATCGACGGCCAATTTTATGTGCTTTTTAAATTGGATTTTACTTCTGGCAATGTTTTTATAATGTTGCGCTGTTTCGTTCTAACAAATTGATTTTTTTGAACAATGATTGTACCATTTCGTTTTTCCATCTTTTGCAATTCAAAATGCATCTTTAGTTGATAAAACTTCTTCCGCTTCGTTTAGGTGTTGGTCAGTGTTTGAGTCATGTTCTTTGTATCTATTTTCAATATGTTGTGCACAACTACTTTCAGTTTGTTTTTCGCGCCTATCTGAAATCTGTTCAGTCAGTGGAACATTATGCGCAACATCGTCACTTGAATCATAGTCGGCATCATATTGTTGTTCTTCACCTCCCTCTAGTAATCGTAGTAACCGTTCAGACTCGTTATTCAAATCTTTATGTAAATAAGAAACTCAATAAAGCGAAAATGCTAAAAAACCGAAAATAAAACACAAAAAATTAAAAACTATGTAAATAATAGAAAAAAGGTAAACACAGATCTAATGAACTTTGTGAAAAACATACGTACAAGTAAACAATAACCGAAAATGTTGTGAAAATACACTCCTGTAAATAGTCTAGCCGCACCCAGAGTCCAAAAACAGTAATAATTCAAGTCATGTATGTGGTCGCCGACAGGCATTGAGCAAGAACCTAGCAGTAAAAACATCTACTCCAAACTCTAGGTGCACAGCCTGCAGGAGTAAAGAGAAACTAGTATCTTTGCACTCGTCCGGACTGATAGTCCGTGTGCGACCACTAAGAGTTAATCGTAATTCATAAGGTATATCTTATTCGCTTTCTCTTAACCTATATAAAATATAGCGAAAAGAGAAGGTATTGCTTTCATCGAAAATTTTCGATGTCCAGTTTTTAGCAGAAACACGCATTTTCGGGTTCCTCGAGTTCGAAAAAATCATGTTTTTGCAAATTGATCTGTCTATCTGTCTGTCTGTCTGTCTCTCTCTCTCCCTCTGTGTGTGTTTGTGTGTGCGTGCGTGTGTGCGTACGTGTGGGCGTGCGTGTATGCGTGCGCATGCGTGTGCGCACGCAGTGCGTGTGCGTGTGCGCGTGCACATGTGTCATGTTATATGATTAATAAATATGTGAAATGTAACAACTTTAAATACAGTCTAAACACATAACATTGGTTAAAATCCGTTATTGGTAGTTAAATTTCTTATGTACTGGTATTTGTTTAAAAAATATCTAGTGCCTATTAGTAATCGGTATGTATAATCAACACTGTAATGTATAGAACAAACCAAACGGCGATTACAACAGTCAAAAATGTAATGAACAGTTAGAGTCGCCAAAATTAACGCGCAGGTCCGGATTCAAATTGCAAATATTTCAGAAACTATAGGATTTAGAAAAACAATTTAGGTTGCCATTTGTCGTACATGCCAAGCCTGTAATACTCTTATTTCTTGTTCACTCTGGTTAGAGTTATATATGTGAAGCTATGACGTCATTAGTATTTTTTAATGAAATGCCCTGTACATTAAATCACTTTCAATTTTACCTAAAATTTTAACCATATTAGTGTGACATTCAACATGACGTTTAAATATTGACATTTTGTACGATTTCACTAATGGAATTTTTCAATTTAAATTCTAAGGTGGCTGGGAACTTTTGCCGTTGTTTCTTTGGTATAACTGTAATTTACTATTAAATACGCAGTTATATTGCGTATCACACAACTATTGTCAAAATTGTGTTAATTATGGCGTATTTTATTATCAAAGAGAAAGTCCAGAAATTCTTGTGATGCTAGGTTACGACGATAGAATGCGTTGACGCAAATCGGTACGTCGATAACTCAGTATTACTAACCCTGAATGTCCAATTTCTCGTACTACTGTAAGATGAATATGCAGTAAATTCAAAGAGACTGGACCACTAAAAATAAGTCGAGAACTGAATAACCAGGAATAAATGAAGGAACAAAGTTAAATGTTGTCTTGGCCACCATCGGAAATTCTCACAGAGGTATAATTAATCATCATATAATAGGAAAATTAGATGTACCAAAAGTTTTACATTAAAGTAAATAACACGCTTATAAAGTCAATTTATTAGTACTGCGAAATAGTCTTGAGGGATTTTCTATCTATAGTCTCATTTATACAAAGAAAATAATGCAAGTTACCTTAATCAGACTATCAATATCCATTTTTGATAATATTTATTATCTTTCTGGTAAGAGATGAATATTATGACAATAAAATTATTCCTATATTCAATCAATCCATTCATCAATGAATTTTTGCACTTGTTCAAAATTGGAGAGCGTATATCGTTAAACGCGTGCGGAATTGATCGGAAATGGCAGGAATCTATTGGCGACAGGATTACAGAATACATAAAATGTGAAAGTACTCTTCATTCGAGCTCTAACAACATTTATTGCATGGCTAAAACAATCCCTGGTCGTGCACGGTCATGCGAGAGAAACACTGCGTTGATTACTTGGAGTTGCCGGAGGGCGCTTGATCCAAAGAACGTTTCAAATTGTACAGTTGTTGTTAATATAGTCTCCTGTAGCAGTTTTCTTTGGATTCGATAGCTGGCATTATCTTTTAATTTCTGATGGTTCGGTTCATAAGCTTATATGGTTTTATGGTAATTTATTAAAATTTCGATGTACGTTATCACTCACTTGATATGCTGTGACTTTGTTTTTCGTCGGAGACTTGTAGTGGGTTTTGTTACTTCATACTCTTGCTAAACATATTACTTTTTTATTAATAAAAAATAAGCTAAAAAAATAACTGATTTTATTTAATCCTACTCTATACAAGTATTTATTTTGGTGTACGTCAGATTGTCTACCTGCCCAGGCTAGAAACTAATTTTATTGTAAGAAATTCCAAGACTAATTTACACAGATACATATATCATGTGATTTTTTGAATGGTTTAGTTATTTCAATTTTGCAACGTTTAAGAGCTATTCGAAATCAACTGCCATGTGATATATTAATCAGCGATAAATAAGACATATGCTTATTTTTGTGCATTTCAATTAAGTGTTCTTTAATTAAGATATGTATGTGTCCAAAATATATTACTGGTGCTAGTTACTTTAAGGTAAACGGTTTTAATAATTTAATTGATTGGACGGAACATTCGGTTTAGCTACAAATTTTCGTATTCAGCCGCGTAAATTCGGTTAGATTTTTGACTTGTTGCGAAAAGAATACTGTAAATATGAGTTTTTAAATTTAGTCCAGATCATAATACATAAAGGAACTTGTATTTAATGACCACATTCGGACACTCGACAGTAAAAAAGTAAACGGCGGTTAGACAGGATTATAGCTTGCTTGACGAAATTTCCTGTACTTTAATCAATATAAACTCAGTTCAGGCCATAATCTATAATGAAATATTCGCAATAGTACTTTTAAACAATGTGCGTGGAGGATATTATCCTTCATTTAAAATGTTTCGTTTAACATATAAACGTTTGATACCTCTTCTTTGAACAAATTTAACGCTCTGGTTAGTTTTGAAGCGGATTGAGTTAAATTTTTATCGAACAACATGGAATTTTTCTTGTCACTGATATCAAATTCATAATTACTGAAGCGTTTAAACTTACATAACTCGTTTTAATTGATAATAGTTTGCGGCTGTCTCGTTTTTATAAAAAAATGCTTTTTTGAAACATATATTTTAATGTTTCGAAAATTGCGATTGTTTACACGTCTGTTGAACCTGATCAGATATCAAATATAAATGAAATATTTGAGATATGATAATTGTATTTCGAATTTGTTTTCCGAAAGCTAAATCATAGCTCTCTTTTGACAACCTTCAAAACTAATTACCATTATTTTTTCTGAATACAATTTTTATCGCAGATGCGGATTTTGCAAAATAATAATGGCAAAATATAATGAAAATCCAAAATTTTCAAGCAAACTTTCTTTACTTCTGGCTATATTAACCATCAGAATATCGGATATTAACTAGATTCTAACCCGCAGTAGAGGCAAACGTACAATCCCAATATCTGTAAAAGGTCAGTGTTTGAGTACGGATAATTGACAATATAATTGTAAAGCCGCGATTTTTGATGACATTTTAACTGGATTGATTTATGTAAAATTTTTAAAATATTATTTAATGCCTGATTTAAATTAAACGTTTCTCAAGTCTAATGGCCCCAATTTAATAAACAAGTCTATGTTGTTTCAATAACATGCTTGCCTCTACGTTATAATGCCGGGGAAATAAAATTTAGAAGATGAGTTAGAAGGGATGGTACAGCTGAGTAGCCAATTGCATTGCCGAACCTCATACTACTTGATTACCTTCTATGGAGGTATTTTAGACTAAAGGTATACTTTAAGGCAACATAGAGGTGTGATCAAAAAATACAATTAATGCCTTTTTATAGCACCAACTGCTGAAGCTACATCCGTTTAAAGGAACAAGTCCGATAGCATGATCCTTTGAGATACTCAGTGTCAAGTTGTGACTTATCAGCCGGCTTCTAGAGCAAGAAGAGCGGGGTCGTGTTTACCGTGTCTGTTATGCATCATGGATTTCGAACAACGCGTTAAAATTAAGTTTAGTTTTAAGTGTAAAAGTGCCAAAGATGCTTATCAAATGTTACAATCAGAGTATGACAATAATGTGGTGACTCTAAAGACTGTTTACAAGTGGTGCGAGCGATTTAAAATCAGAAATGAGTCGATTTAAGACGAGTAATGGCCGAGACGTCCTTCGAACTCAAATGTAGACAGGCGATTGACTATTCGAGAACTTAACGATGAACTGCACATCTCGTACGGCATCATGCAAAGCATTTTAACCGATAATTTGCAAATGAGACGAGTAAGTGCCACATTTAGCTTTTGATCCGCCAGTTGTTGGCCGAAAAAATGTTCTTATCTGTCCAAATCCGCATTACTCTCCAGATTTAGCACTATACGACTTCTGGCTCTTCCCAAAATAAAAATCGCGACATTTAGAGGGCCACAATGGAGTAGCTGAAGGCCCTTATGAAAGAAGCTTTCTATAAATGCTTCCAATCATGAAATCAATGTTGGGACGAGTGCAGTGCCAGCCAAGGAGAATACATACTTTGAAGGATAGTAATTCAAATTTGATGTAAACCTATTTGTTTGTTCTTAATAAATTCATTCACCGTTTTTTATGATCACACTGTATAATTTGTAAGATTTAAGGCAAAGGATTACTTAAGTAATTTCCAAAATTATTGTTATCGTAGCTAGCTAACGGGGTCCAATTTTGGCATTTAATTAGACAAGTCTTTATTATTTATAATTATAAAATTATACTTTTGTTTCCCGAAAATTTAAAATTTTATAATAATAAAATTATTAACATCGAAATTCGGTACAAATATAGCTTAGTTAAAATTGAATTTAGGTATAAAACATGTCAAATCAAAATATGTATAGAATTTTAGGTATACTTCAAAACTGCTGTAATAAACAAATGTATTTTTCATATAGGGTACCCTGTATATCATTGATCATGGCACCAAAATAAGTAATTAGAAATAAAAATCGATGTCTAAGCACATTTTACAAAACAAGTAACAAAACTGTAAATTAATTATTTTGCGACTGGACAGTGGATGTATTGTGTATTTAATTGAAATTAGAATTTTTATCCAACATTTTGAATAGCTAATTATGAATTATGGTGAAATATTTCTTAATGAAGTGAATTGAGGAAGCAAGTTGCTAATTTTTTCCATCTGGATACTGAATATTATAAGCTTACATGAATAATCTAATGAAATCTAAATAAATTACTCTATCGATAAAGTGTAGCTCTGATAAGCAATTATTAACACTAACTAAGATATAAACGCGTTTCCAATAATGGGTTGTTCTTTTATTGCTGTTTCGATTTACTGGTTTCAAGTAATTTTATTTGCATTACCGTTCTTTTATTTCCCATTTATCTGATTTAATTACTTCCTTACATTGCTAATTCCAGTTACATTTGCGAAGGTCTAATTTGGTCTATTTCTTTTCTTGTTAACTTGTAATAACTTCCACCAGCCAACGAAACTCGGGGGAATTGAATTAGCGGAGGTATGTGTTTGCTAAATTTACAATTAGGTAGTTTAATATTATTCGTGATTATTAGTTAAAATGGCAAGTATTCAAAGGTTCTTCGAAATTAATTGTTCAATTGTTAAAGCGACTGTTAAGAATAATTACATTATATCTAGAAATATACACTCAGCAGTCTAAAAAGGATACATAAAAATAATTAAGTTTGCATCTATTAAAATTGGGATAAACTCTATTTATTTTAAAATTTATTTATTTGAAATGGCATTTGATAATTTTGGACCGTTATAACATCGTTCTAAAATATTTTCCTGAAACGTCACTTTCACTTAAATTTCTTTTAATTTAAACTCAATGTGTAAGGAAAAATTATCCTAAAATTATTTTAAATATGATTATTAAGAATTTATATAATTTTTAATGATTTAGTTGATAATGGAGGATGTTTGTATCACATTTTGTATATATGCCTTATTTTTGACGAGAAGTTTGCATTGTACTGGGCAATCGTCGTTACCTTACAATTTAACTATTTATTTCGAGTATTTAATTATTCACAAATTATATAACTGATTATAATTCTATAACTTACTATTTCTAATTTATCTACAGGGTGTAAAGTAAATAGCGTTCGTCCTTGTAACAAGTGGTAGCAAATCGAAAATAGAGCAGAAAATATGGTATAACTTTTTTCGCTATCGCCAACCGTTAGCGAGATATTTCAAATTAAAGTTACTGCACTTTGG
>JAHWXV010576209.1:0-17108 GCA_024586415.1 Phrixothrix hirtus | reverse complement strand
ATATATATTATATATATATATATATATATATATATATATATATATATATATATATATACATGTAGGGTGTGCTGGATATAAAATGCATTATTTGACGCACGTGTCGCCAGGGCCATCGTGAACATAAACCTGTACAAATTTTGAATCTAATTTAAAAAGAAGATTTTGTAAATTACGCGTAAAAATCTAACATGAATATGCGCCTGTATATGCTTTAGCATTAAGCATACTTAAAAACATAAACACCACTCTGTTTCGGTTGTCAAAGAATCATTTAACATTTAGTGTGAATGTACATTTTCGAGGCAAGGTCCACAACTGTTTTAATAAAGTAGAACACCATTGTTTGTTAATTATAATTATTTATGCATTAATTGCTATAAACCTATTTGACGATACAGGTTTTATTTACATTAATTTGTATTAACATTAACGCAAAGTTTTCTGAAATTTATTAACAACAATTTAGATGTTTAATTATTTTCACAAATTTGGAAATATACACAACACATGTGAGTGCAAATGTTTGTAGTATGAAGATATTTATCAAAAACGTTTAACGTCGTTGTAAAGCGACTGTATAAAAGTGAGTTATTTAAAAAACAGTCCGAATTCAATTATGCTCTTGTATACATATTAGAAATGGCATCTATTAACCCTTCGGAAGTTGCGGTCTGTTCTATAACGCAAGAGATCGCGGAGTATCTCACAGATACACGTTACATTTCTATAGCTTTTATGCATTTTATAAACTTGTGGTGTTTCAATTTAATTTTATAGTTTAACTTTACACATATTTAATAGTTTTAATTAATACGAAAAACGACGACACTAATAGTTTATCAAGACAAACTCGTAAACATATTACAAAGTTAGCTATGAAACCTCTTATTAAAAAATAGTCTATATGATAATTAAAAAAAACAAAATGGTGCATTTTAGGAATGTCAAAATTTAATGACACACTTGTTGCACAGCAGTGTATAAAATATAGCCGATAACCACCCAAATTCATGCCAAAACAATTTTATAAACCACCTAGATGGACCTACTTCATATTATTAACTATCAATAGTTACTACACGCGATCCCCTATAAATAAACCAAGTGTGAAAGTGGAAGCGGAAAGAATGAAGTCACAGCTATATGCAAGTGTAACGAGATTCGGGCTATCAAATCGTAAATATTAACAAACGTGGTGTTTGCGTATCTATCAGATACACCGCGACCTCCGGAGGGTTAAGTGAAAACCTTGTTTCTATTTCAAAGATTTCATAAACTTGCTCAATTAACACACATTTAGAAATTTTAATGAAGAACATAAAACTTTTTATTTTTATCATAAATAAGGTATACATTATTGTGTATTTAAATAACGTTTGAGGACATTCATTATTACTACTCTAAAATCGGACGCGTCATACCGAAGGTATTTGTTGAGCTTCGGCCACTGGTTAAAGACGTGTAGTTGACCAGCTGTTTCTTGCTGAATATGGTAGTCCAAATTAAAAAGCAGGGGCGGGCTAAAAACTTTAATTGCAAATATTTCGAAAGCTATGTAATTTAGACACATAATGTATAAGCGTATTTTATCGCAGATACTAAAATGAGTCTTCTGTTAAAGTCATTTTCCTTATATATAGAGTACCCTGGTGAAATGTTCATTCTCCACAATTTAGTGGTAGGTGCATAAAATGATCAAAAACTTCTTTGATTAATAAACAAAGACAATACGGCTAAAAAAAGATACTCTTCAGTTTGCAGGTCAAGATAACCATTATAGATTAAGAAAATTCGTACCAATATACAACAGCAGTTAAACAACTGACGTTCTGAATAGCATGTCGGTGAGGGGTGAGGTGGGGTGCTTTCCCGAGGGACAGGGTAGAGTGTTCAACCACCCTGACCTTAGTTTTCCCTTAATGGGTATATAATATAAAATGAAGAAGAGTGAGTGAGAGAAATAGAGTGTGGGTATATGGCTACAAGAGAGAAAGACGCTATGGGCGTGGTCTAATTACCGAATTTTCCGAGTTTTGGTTAGAGTGAGCTCCAAAAGTGGGGTTTCCGTAGTTTGAGAGAAATGAATTTAGACTAGGAGGAAACGGGCAGTGTCAGCTTCAACATGTAAGTAGGTGTGTTAAACTATAAAATGGCACCTTTTAGTAGCAAAGAGTATGTAATGTCCAGTGAATGGGCGTGACTTGTTTACATGATATGAATATAGAAAGTGGCATGCCGATAATTATTTATTCAGAAATGGAATACAAAATGGTATGCCGACACTTGAATAATGAAATGGAAAATAGAATAAACACAAATGGTGCGCTAACGTTGAATAATACATAGGAAAAATAGAATTTTTGAACATAAGAAATAATAAAGTTAGAGAAGAAAAGCTGTAATAACTGTTTTGCAGGTATTACTGGTATACAGTTATAATTGTATATAGTTGTAATTGTAATGATAGAATGAAGAAAGGTTTAAGATTAGTTAGGACTTTGAAAACATTTTAAGATTTTTAAGTGTAGTAGAGTGTCAGGAAAATGGGAAGAGGGATATATTTATTTAAGTTAATTTAAACAGAATGAGAAAGAAATAAAAAAGTCTTCACTTATCATGTTTGTTCGTGAAATAGCTGTTTGATTTTAAATTGGCGTATATAGTTATAAACGTAACAGTAATGGGCGCATATAGATATAATTGTAATAATACGCTAATTAGTATATTTATTGCTTAAGCTTAGTTAGGATTTGAAAACTATGAAGATTTTTAAGTTTAGAGCGTTGAGAAGGTATATGTAACCTGTTTCATTGCTTATATATGAGAAACTTAGAATACTTTTAAACTTGAAATAAAACTTTAAAATTATTTTTGGGTCTATAAAACTGAATTTTTAGTGAAAACGTTTCATTTTATACTGAATATAAGTTTTTAGCTATCTTGTTAAGGTAATTTGAAAAACTGCAAGTAAAACTTGAAATAATATTTTAAACTAAATTTTAGTTATAACGCCGAATCTGTGTATATATTTACGAATAAGTTATTTTGAGACTATAAAAACAGAATTGTAAGTAAAAGCGTTCCATTTTACAAATATAAATTTTAAATACCTTCTTGAAGTAATTTGAAACGGTAACCAAACTTTGAATTAATATTTTAAATTATTTTTGGAACTGTAGAGCAGAATTTTAAGTGAAAACGTTATTTAAGCTGAATTTTAATTATAACGCCGAATTTGTGTATATGATTTTGAATTTAACTTATTTTGAGACTATAAAAAACAGAATTTTAACTGAAAAGTTTTCATTTTACACATAAAAATTGAACGTGAAAATAAGTAATCTAGTAAATATTTAAAAGTATTTTGGAATGAAATATCAACACGTAAACTCCCAAAGTTTTTACTTAACCTCTTACCACTCGCAGGACATGCCTTTTTTGTATTGGTTACATCCACCTGCGTGTAATTTAAGTGATACATACCGAAACCAGTCAGTTTTTACTTCTTTGTTATTTTTTAGTATTTATATTGAATATTTAACCTGGATGCGATCTAAATTGACGGATTGAAATAAATCAGTTTATTTATTTGTTATTTTCCTCATTCTACCATTATTTATTAGTTTCATATTGAATACAGTACCTGCATGTGATTTAGTTGACACTTTTACTTCTTTGCTATTTCCCTCCCATTATATCATTGTTAGTTACTCTACTGTGGGAATATGGTATAATGAAAGAAACAAGAATGTTACCAGTAACAAGCGAACGTTAAATCAATTCGGACATAACTTCAGTTTTTATCTTCGAAGAATATAAGTCTCAAAAAAATGGCTAACTGGTAAGGTTATACATCGTGTGAAATATTTAACATGCATTATTTTGAAGACAGAAATGAAAACGTCTATGAGAATGTTTCCATTCCGGATACTTCAGTTACATCAACAATGCAGAATGTTAGTGATATTACCGGAGCGGATAAGAATATGAATATAAATTTTGTAAATAATGAGATCGCCAGTAATTTATATTATGATAATGTTAATAGGGAACTATTCCGTTCACAACAAAGTGCTAGAATTGATAATCTTTTAAATTGCGTTCGGTATCAGTTCAGTGCTTATACAAACAATTATAATTTTCTAAAGTTTATTGAAATAGGGCTACGTGTTAGTTATTATTTAAATCCAATAGTTCTATTGGGACATGTAAATCGTGATTCTAAACAACAACAAATAATCGTGTTAACTAGGAATGAATGGTTATCCATGATAACTCGAGAAAAATTAGTCAAGACAAAAATATTAGTGAACAAGGTTGAAACATCAATAATAACAAGAAACGGTGACAGTGGACAAGTTGATTCAGATTACATGTTTTCTGTAATAATATCTGATTCTATAAATTTAACTTTAAATGCAACCGGAACTTTGCTTGAAGAAAAGTTGGAAAATAGTAATGAAATTGTACTGAAATTTAGTAAACACGAAATTAACGAGTTATTTATTCTTAATGATATAGTTAATTATGAAATTGGAGTCTTAAAAAATTAGAAATACTATCTTACACTAGAACTTGCGTTATTAGATCTTTCGTATGTGTAAATTGGCATGATGTTATGCATATATCTTCATTATTAGCATTACCTCCTAGTTGTTGTAGTAAACATGATTTTGTTATATTTACTGAAAATAACAGCACGCATATAGCAAAATGTATACTTGCCCATTTAGAAGCTAAATTTATAGCTTATATTCATAATATAATAGTTTGCGAAAGAATAAATCAGCATAATTATTAAGTATATTACATTGGTATGAAAACTATCTTATTGAAGTATTTAGAGATAGCTTAAATGCCAGCTATATTTAAGATTTGTATTAATTTTAAGATAAGGTAAGATATGTTAACTATAAGATGTAGAAAAAAATTTCTGTATAAATGAAATAAATGTTTTTAGAAAGATTTTCAGTCTACCATTCTTCTTCCTTTTATTAGACAACAAATACATTGCTGAACAGGTATTACGGTTATGCAGTAGTTAGAATATATAGTAATAGTAAAAAATTGAATGCAATTAATGAAATCAAATAGTTTACATATAAATATATTTGATATCTAAAAAAATCACCATACTGATCTGTAGCAACGTGCGACAAGGAAGCACTAGTTCAAGAAAGAGCGGGGAAGGTTTTGTTAGCAGCTTAATCAATTAACTGCCTATAGAATTACATCTTCATGGATATAATTTATGTTGATCGGGTACTAAATTAGAGAAACGTCTTAAATGTCAGGATTAAGGAATCAAACAATTAGATGAAGCCTATAAATTACATGACAGCGTATAATAATTGCAATAACTTAAGTGAACTTCATTAGGCAGGCAAATTGTTACAAGAAAAGGCGTGGCAACGTGTCAAGTCAAAAGACGCTTCTATTGGTGAAAAGGCCATTGCATTGTCCGTTTACGGAATTATGAAAGTAAAACGAAAAATAGGAATGTGGTTTAAGTAACTTAAAAGGAGCAAGCAGACACGTAGGAAAATGAGAAAGATAAAGAAAAATAAAACCCGTAAACTAATCAAATTTAAATG
The DNA here is from genome assembly GCA_024586415.1 of Phrixothrix hirtus. Taxonomy (NCBI): domain Eukaryota; kingdom Metazoa; phylum Arthropoda; class Insecta; order Coleoptera; family Phengodidae; genus Phrixothrix; species Phrixothrix hirtus. Next base: position 11,511 of record JAHWXV010576209.1, on the reverse strand, counting down.
TAAAATTCTTAAAAACATCAAGCTAGCATTCCACGGAAGAAAAAATAGCAATGTTAGCGGTAAAGGCAGTTCCGGTTTAATAAAAGCAGCTCTAAATATAGCTCGAGCTGTAATTAAAGAATCAGGCGGAAGACAAAAGATACAAGTACCATCTGTTATGACATTACCTAAAACCGGTGGAATAATTCCGCTAATACATTTTATTTGCAGGACTTTCTGCACTCGGGGCATTAAATGGAGGTGCGGCTGGAATTGCAAAGCTGTAAATGATTCAAAGAATGCTGAAAAGCTTCAAGAGGATTCCAGTAGCCATAATAGAACGATGGAGGCAATTGCTGTAGGAAAGAAAGGATTCGGTTTGTATTTAAAACCGTATATGACAGGGGCAGTACTATACTTAAAACATTATAATGCAGCTTTAAAAAACTAGCAGTTACCCCTACGACCGTTAACTGATGTTGACTTGAGAAAATGTTCAAAGAAATATATTTCATACTTTAGAGGTGTTTTTATGCGTGATAACTTACCTACTACAAGACCTAAAGCTAAGGGGAGAGCAATTGTTAATTTAGATCAACAATCTGGTGTAGGTAGATATTGGGTAGCATATTGTAAACATGGAAATAAAGTATATTATTATGAAGCTTTGGTGATTTGCAACCGCCTAACGAAACTTACGCTTATTTTCAAGGATGTAAAATATATTATAATTATCAGAGAGAACAGGATTTTAACAGTTTCAATTGGGGACATCTATGTCTTAAATTTTTACTTGATATTTATAATGAAATCTGATAAGGTTATATAATAAGAGATACCTCCTAGAAATGACCTAGTTAATATGGCGATTGCGTTCAGTTTAGAAAGTGTGGGTAACAATGTAAGCTATGATTTTTATCCTACAAATGAATTATTGCCAAGTCGTAAATATAATGCACTTTAATTCGCAAAACACTTTATCTTCTAATCCTGCATTAATTAGTGATTTAATAAAAGCGTTTTCATCGTCTGCCTCATTTGGGTTCGCTGAAGCATTGTCTTTCGAGATATGTAGAAGTGGTCAATAAATTTATCACATGGTTGAACACATGGTTTGTATATTTCATATCTGTTTAACAGTTTCCTCCTACGAATACACATATTCCTTTTGTTCTCAATACCTTCCCATTCAAAATTCATTAAAAATTGTGATGATAAAAGAAGACGCAGTAAACGTTCCACTGCACCCATTTTACAGGTAACTTCAACAATAGCGCCGTCGTCAGATACAGAAACTCAATTTGTAATATATTCTTGTGAAGATGTCTTAAGTTACTTAAAATTCCGGTTTTATGTTAGATGCTTTATGTCAAGCAAGTAACACGCGAATGATTAAGTAATAACTTAAAGAATAACACTTTCTATCAATTCAACTTACAATCTGTCCCCTTCCTTAATTCATTGGAACACCTAAATTAGTTACCTGCATTCGCAAATAGACAGGTTTTGACGGGTTAGTTTATTCCTGTGCTCTCCACAAACTTATCTATTATTTGTTTGATATCAAATATTAAGAATAAGGATTTTAAATAAGGATCTAAGTTTTTTTTCTGATAAAGCTGTTACGTGGTTTTATTATTACAACTACTCTCACTACAGGATTACAAATAATTTTATCTCAAAACTAAAATACGAAAATCAAGTATTGCATGATTAATTGAATGAAGTGTTCAGCTATATGTTTTAGACATCTATAAATTGTAGTATAATTAAATAAGAAATTATTTACATGCCTGTAAATATACACATACAAACAATTAAACAAGTAACTTGATATTCTAGCTATATTTTAATTACTTAAACTTTATTTTAAAATTTACTACTCAAATTTATTTATTTGTTACTATACAGCGTTTTCTAGAATTTAAACGAAAATAGAATTTCCTTGAACTTGAGTAAAAATCATTAGTTATTAACGTTATCGTTGTCTGATACAGCAAAATGTCCCCAGACGAGTGTGTTAATATTATCATTAAGTAGATAGCTTTTATCATTTACATGGGATAATGCTATCTTTGTTTGTTTAACAGTGTAAATCGAATGATTCAAAGTATATTGATCTCTAGATGTTTGAATATGATTTGGAAGACAATTTATATAATCATTAAAAGCTATTCCATTTTTTACTATATTAGCCACAATTGTCATAACTTTCTTAATTCATTTATTAGATCCTTTTGCTTGCATACTATACATCTCACTTTTCAAACAAACAAATTTTAAAGATATTAGACCGCCGTATTCATCTTTCATTTTACCTAACACTTTCTTATTCACTAACTGAATACCATATCTATTATCAACGGCATAATTAGACGTAGCAAATCTATCTAAATTTTCATTAATGAATGCATACATATCCTGACATTCTAAGGAATAAGCAATGGAATCGGTATCGGTATAACATAAAAAGGCTTTTAATATAGAATTATAATGAAAATCGTATATGAGAGTATTAGATAAATCTAAAATTGACGCACCAATATAATAAGGACGATTAAAGAGTATTTCATTTCTGTTATATCAATTGCTACCAATTTTCACCAAAAATTGTACAATTACAATATGTTGGTAATGAAATATAGTGAGCTGCCCCACATCCCCCTCCCAGGTTGTCGCTAGTTTTACGTCTCCATATTTACGTACAGATTCCATTGTTTCACGATATATGGAATTTATCATCAATTTGCGATGATTTTGTTCAAAGATGTTAGTTGCAGCAGCTCTTATGGTCGTATTAAAATCAATATATTTTTTAGGAAAAGTGACTGCTCAAATTTGACGGCTCTATAGATTTTAGTTAATTTTAAACCGGCTTCCAGAACTTGTTTCGTATGAATATAATGAATTAGATAATTTTATTTAGCATAAAGCGTTAAAACCAGCTTTATATACTTCCCTCCCTGTGGTGATTGACGTTGTTCGCAACAATATGGAAGCTGATTATATAATAAATGCAATTCTCTCGGACATTGCAAGTTTACTCCAAACATGTAGCCTACATATGACAATCATGTGGAATATTCATTACGCTTATGTTAGCAAGTTCATCTTGAGTAAGCCACTTAAAACTTTCAACAGATAGAAAATAACACATTACATAACAGTACGTATTATTGATATCAAAGCAGCCTAAAAACACGCTCGGTTTTTCAGAATCAAACTCCTTCATATAACAATTGTTTGCTTCACTGTATCTCTTTATACATTCGCTAATACCGCCTCTAATTCCCTTTTCAAGAAATAATATCTTGTCAATATATTTAATAAATCCAGTTTAACTTTTGTATGCTTTAAAGCCTTATACAAAGAAAAAGACGGAATAGCTAAATAACTGGTAGGATATGAACCGTAACGATTATAAGAAATGTCTTCAAAATTTCCAGAAATTGTAACTAACATCATCACATCGCATTTCATATAAAACAAACAGTATTCTGTTAAATTTGTTATTTTAAATTCTTGCCATACACGCATGTATGTTGATAGTCATCTTCGGATATGTGAGCCTCTTTTAAGATACTATAGAATGCCCCTTTAGGCAGTTGAGTTGTTTCATTAAATTTACTCCAATTATCTAAATAATCATAGGAATAAGTACCCTTGCGAAGAAGAAACTGAATTTGATCATCGTTATATAAGTTTGCTGTAAGGAATTCATGCCTTAGAAATGAAAACTTGTATGTTAAATAGGAAGCTAGTTTCCCTAAACTACTATTTAAAAACCGAAATGAATCTATAAATCTTAATTTAATATTTGTACCATTTTGCATCCATTTTGTAAAAGATATGTAATTCTCCTTTGTTTTTGGAACGAAGAATGTATTGTCGAAAATATGTTTTGCTAGAATTTTGATTAATAAGTGACTATTGTAACCTGATAAATTATGAAGTACTACATGCACTATTTTTTTTTGTAATTGAAATTACATGACCTATGTGCCGGTCCTCTATATTCACCTGTAAAATGACAATGATCTCTCACTATTTTTTCTTCAGGTTTGAAAACTTCTTCACAAATATAACAAACCGATGCTAAATGAAATTTTGTCTTTTGAATTAGCGTTAAAGGTTTCATTGGTATTACTTGATCGAAATAGGGAGATAGTTCATTCGAAATTCTAATTAATTCCTCAGTGAACCAGTCTGAAGTATCTGCACCATGATGAAATTTATAATAAGAAAGCTCAGGTTTATATTTACTATAAATGTATTATTCGGCACTACAGATTTAATGACGTTGAAGTTTCTTCAGTTTACTTGAATTATATTCTAAGTGTGGAGAAGTCTTTTTAACTAAACATTCAAAATGCGCATAAATTATAAACGGTGTAACCAATTTATTATGAAAGTTACGAAATTGAACTTTTTCATCGCTTTCTGGTAATATAATTCTACAGTTAACATTTAAAGGATTACAATCTAACGTATGTAAACAAAGCCGTTCTTGATTCTTGCAGTAACACAAACATACATCACAAATACAGATTTTTTCGTGTACGGTAGTTGTTTGACTTTGTATGAGTCGACTTAAATCTTTAATATGACAATAATGATAGTTTGTAATTGTATATCAATTCTTTTTGTTACTAAGTTTTTCGTGAAGCGTTTGAGATTCTTCTTCCTCCTTCATGTCTGAATTATCATTTATGTTTATCAGTAATTAATAATAAATTAATATGTGTAATCTTACGTGTGTCAGTCATATATAGGGGTATAACATTATATTGACTCTTATTTCGTGATAAACCATATACGTTAAGTAAAATTGTGGGATTTATTTTTAAAAAATGTTTAAATTGTGCCGAATTCACACCTGCGGTGAACATCATTTTACAGTGAGGACAAGATGAAACGTAATTACAATTTGTGGTTACTGGAAAGAGACTTGGAACTATGACCCAAGCGAAACAGCAATTATTCCTATTTATTATATGTACACATGCCTCTTTTAATTTAATTTCGTGAGGAAGATCCAAAAATATTCCACCGTTTAGATACGTGAATATTTTATCTGTACATTGATTTATATTAAAACGTAATCCCAAAATCAAATGTAGCGCCCATCTGCTATCTCGTTCTGGAAACGTATCTAGACCTTGTAGTATATAATCAATAACATTTAATTTGAACCATTTTCTTAGTGTTTCTTTATATAAATCAGTAGCTAATAACCTCGCGTTCCTAGTTGTAAAAGTAAACGTTTCTTTTAAAATTTCATTCATTGTAATAGACTGTTTTGCAGATTCAGCTGATAGTGCAGTATTTATTTTAAAAATATGACCTGGTTCATGCATCGCTTTTCTCTTTCTAACTATATTCACCGTGCTACGTAGAAAAGGAATAAAACAGTCCTCTAAAAAAACGTCTATATTCTTATGTGTTAGGTTTATTATATTGTAACATTCAGAAATGAAGTGTAATTTAACCATTTTACCCTATGTGAACGATTTTTAGGCTCTCGGGACGCTTGGTTACCATGTTTTAATCTAGAAGTTTTAAATGATATCCCGAACCCTATTTTTTTAAATTTTGAAATTTACTATTTGCAAGAAATTGATCAAACAGTACCTTTTGTTATTGTAGCGTACATACACGGACTCAAGATGGTATCTTTCGCCCACAGTTACACTTAACAAACCATTTTTAATTTTACTGAATACTCTGGTTAGTAGTGTGATTATATTTGTTGTATGCTCCGAGAATTTAGTTATTTGCAATTCCGTCTCTCTAAATTTGGAAGTTATAGTAAATCCCTTTTTCATTTTTACAGCTTTCTCATATTTTGCTTTTATTAGCGCGTGATAGTTTTCTATCTTTTCAATCAAATTCTTACTTATTGAAATTAATTTATTATCATGACTCTTTGCATTAAAATTTTGTTCATTTATAAAATTATAATCACCTCTATCGGACATTTTGGCAATAAATCTTATTTCAAACAACAATTTTAAATAGTAACATGAAATTATCTAATAAGTTTTAATTAAAATAATAATAATAATAGTGAATAATTCACAACTATCTAATAAATTTCATTATGATATTCTATAGAGGACAATACTACGGAACATTTTTCTACTGTTATTAGTATTTCATCTTGAAAAATAAAATGATAATCTCAAATCATATGTTTAAACCAGAAAAACAATTATTACATGTAAAAATGAAATATTAATAACAGAATAATCATACATTTATATTTTATAAATTTTAAACTACATCACTTCTGTCTTTAATATTTAACAGGAAATACTAGACTTATTATCCTGAATATTGATTCTTGTTCACGTACAACTATAGAGTATTTCAGTTCTAATATTAACGCAAAACATGGAATTATCCACGCTCTTAATTATCGCCTTCATTGAATCGGAATAGGAATAGGCCCATTTTTTATAGATTTACAACCTCCAAATATTAAAGCAGCTTTATTGACCCCAGAATTAATGCATTTATTAAAATTTTCAATGACCTCGTCATTCAATGTTGATGGAAACTTGGTAGGTAAAAATCGACATTAGTTTTGAATTCGGTTAATATACGTCCTCAATATTGAGTTGTTATTACCGTTTGTAGCTCAATAATTTCATATTGCTTATTCACAGTTAATACGGATAGTTTAATTAATTCTTTCTGAAAGTGAATTGCATTTACTTTTCCGAAGACGGCTTCCATATTTATATATCGTAGTGATCAAATTATTTCACCTTTAATGGAAGAGTTCTTCACTGATGAATAATTGTAATGCTTATTCGGGTAAATATGTATGGTCCCGTGAAAATTATAGGGAAAATAGATAGGTTAAGCCGGAAATTGCTTATTGCGAACATGGAAAGCAAATATAAGTCCGATGGAATAAATTTAGCTCGAAAAATGCAGAAAACTTTGTCTGCATACGTAATGTAAATAATATCCATGCTTTTAACATAAATAAATTTGTACCTATTCCTTAGAAGGGATTAAAATTATATTTGTGTATTAAATTTAACCGTAGGACCTTATAATGTTATTAGTGAACTTCAAAAGGGATATATTTATACTATTCTGGTAAAGCGCAGAATTAACAGTTCTTGAAACTACTCGCATGCATTTTTTATCCTAATTGTAAGTACGTGCGTATATTGTGCAATTTATTGATAAACCTAGAAGCATTCTCGTGGTGTTACGTCCGCGAATAAAAAAAACTTGTTTTAACTTTTTAAATCATCTTAAGATCGTTATTTTTAACTAGGTCTTGTGTTTTTTGTAAAGAAAAATTAACCTAATAAAAGTTCGCGAAACTGAAGGTTTAAGCGCCAAACAACTCACCGTTAAATTAAGATGAGGAGAAACACAGTTGTATGATTTCACAAATGTCCATGTATACATGAAATGAAACATTCAAAGTATAATATGATAAAAGCTAATTAATAAATGCCTTATTATAAATAGTCGAAATAATTATTTTTGTAGGTATTAGCTTTGTTATCGAAGATGTGGCAGTAATTGAATAATTTATAAAGGGAACTTGTAAATAATGTGAATTTTATCTTAATAGATACTATTATTATTTGAAAACGAAGCAGTTGTGTTAATTCTGCGCAGAGTTTCGTGCCTGCTGGCTTGTCTTTAATTATTAATTTCACAAATGCATGTAAATATTGGAAAATCAAAGTAGCTATGTCGAATTTTAACTGATGAGCTTGTGCATTTATTTGTAAACTTTTTAGCAAAAATAAAACTGCGATAAAATAAAATTTTTATTTGCTGTTATTGCTTTAAGCAATAACATGTGTAGGTACATATGTAACATATCTATGTAAATTTGTAAGAAAATGCTAAAATTCAAACGTTCCTTTTATAATTTTATGCGCTTTACAAAAAATAATTAGAGGTACGTGTATATATAATTTACGCAAATTTTGCTCGAAAATTCTCATTTTTGTTTACATTACATACGTAGGTAGCATTAGGTACCCAATTAATACTCGTCAGCTATGATATTTGAATATAAAATTTTATATAAGTTTCCCTAATTCATAAAAAATTAGCTATAACTTTATTTTTTCTTAGAAGCTGGCTAGAGATGGACTAAATAGAAATGAAAATTTCCAAAATAATTTGTCGACCTTATGATTTTGTTACAATAAGGTACTCAATAGGTGAAAATGTTGGAACAATTCACTAAGCACATTCTTGTGCAGAATTTCTTTTAAGGACTCATTCGAACCAAGTAAAGTTGTTATAAAAAATATTAAATACAAGTGAAGAAAAACTTTAATTGTATGCAAGTAAATATAAACTTGATGGATTTAGATTCCTTTTCAAAGTGCAATGGTACATACGTTGTGATTCAGTAAAATCCATAATAAACGGGGTGTACCCAATTCCATCTGTAAATGAAGTACTAAATTATATTTTAATGACAAATCTTAATTTCAACCCAAAAAAAGGAGGAAAAAAGTTAAAATATTACACACGTACACACATTTACGTCCGCCGTATGTATGTAATTATCTACACTTGATTAACAATCTGTCTAACGTCTGCATTTATTTTAATCTTTCTGAAAACATTGCAAAAATTAGATGACTGCATGATTTTTGATGTGAAATTTAGTGTGTGGAGTATGCTATACTTATAGTTTTACTGTTTAATCAATTAATTTTTAACTGTAATCAGCGGCGACTATTCCGGTGAAGTAAGTGAAGTGCCCCTTCAACCAACTTTTTCCATTATTTATACACAAGATTATTTTTTCCATTCAATTGATTTATTATACAACAAATAAAAAAGTCATGAAATGATTATTATAATTCGTTGGAACTCTTCACCAATTTTCCAAGCCGGAGCCACCACTGACTATAACATTAATGCAGTAAACTTAACAAATATAATAGTTAGTTTAATTGTGTGCTATTTGATTGTAATTTACTTACTCACAATACAAATTGAAATTCAAAAAGTCGGCTGTACTAAGTGTACGATTTTGACCGTAACTGACTGTATGCAGTGGCGGGGAGTTGTAGGTACACATGGAGTCATGTTTAAAATAATTTTCAGAGTGTAATGCGCCTTACAAGAAATAGAAGACTTTTAAATGTTCCATGATAAAATAAAGAACAGAGTACCCATGCAGATCAGCAAACACCTTTTGGAATTTTCGTGCGAGATGATCGTTTTGTTGGCTCCGGCATCAAACAGAAAAAACTAGTAAAGCAAATTACATGAAAGAAGAGTTTCAATAAAGAGTTTCAAAATATAAAGACGTTCCCGTTCGCTAACTAAATGTCAAGTATTAAATAGCTCCTTCATGAATTACAGGCATCTAAAAGGTAATTATTTCTGTGGTTTTTTAAATATTCTATATTGTACGATGACATTTTTTATTTGCTAACACCGAAACATAACACACCAAATTAATTATTTATTTAATAACGGTAGTGGAAAGAAATTTGCTTTTAATTTAATACTAATAAAATATTAATTTCGTACAATAATGTAAATTATCATAAGTATTCGTCACCAATTAAACAATTAAAATATCTAATAGGACCTAAAAATCAGCTTGTTGCTATTTTTAGACACTGCCCCGTTCATTTTGAAACTGTCAGCATTTTGACTGCTATTTAATCAAAATACCTTGTAATATGTGGATTTTAACACTACGAAAGAAACCCACTGGAATACATCTGTATCAAAGATACACAAATAGTAAATTCTATAAATGTTCGTTTCCCGCGCTCGCCATCACACCTGAAGTAGAATTGTTTTTACTCATCTTAAATAAATATAATACACACTTTATAAGGATTCGTTTGGCATCTGGTATTCGTAATCTGGTTAGCCCAATGGTTGAGCATTAGCTCTGGGATCGTACCCTAGACGAGGAACGCATTCTTGTATAACTTGTAAAAGTTTGGCTAGCGCATTTTTATTAAATATTATCTGCTTCGCGAAAAACAATAACAGAAACAAAACAAATTTTGGAAAATATTATTCAAACCCTGCTCTATAAAGCAAAGCGATTTATAAGTGGTTTAATTGCTTTCGTTGTAGTTTTCCGAGTGTTCCCGGTGCTGAACAGCCTAACAGACCAAATGATGCCTGTACAGTAATGATGGTAAATGTATTGGCATATCGTCAAATGAAAAGGTACGTGAGACTATGGAGGCTTAAACTTATCTATTGGTGCAATGGTTTCAATTTTACGTGATGATTTGAATTTGAAAAATCTTTGTACTGGACGGGTGCCGCGTTTGGCAACAGTAGAACAAAAACATAATCGTTCAACAACCTCAAAATATCGTTTAAAACTGGTCAAGTATAGTACATCTAATATTTTTAATCGATTTATTACTTTTTAATAGAGTTAGATCCACTATTATACTTTGGAAAGAACAAATTAACTGAAACAAAGTGTATAAGCTGGCTCTGGTGCACCCGAAACGGAAAAAGTGGCGTAATCGGTTGATAAACTCATAGAAGCTGCTTTTGAGATACTTCTGGAATAATGGCCAATGAGTACTTCAAGAAAATTTGAGCAAAAGCAAAACAATTATATTTTATACTGTTGAGTCAGTTTAATGAAAAGATCATGGAACATCGGCGATATATGTCAAAGAAAAATATTTTGTTTTGCGATAATGATGCACTAGCACATTTTTCAGCTATTAAAACTGAAAAAATACATAAATTTGATTAAAAAATGTTTCTACATACCCCATATTCACATTAATTTGCTCTTCCTGACGATTTTGTGTTCCTAAATATAAAAAGGTGGCATGCTAGTAAGATGTTTTCATTCAATAAGGAAGCGATCGCCAAACTATAAGGGTATTTTACAGACTTAAATAAACCTTATTTCACTGAATGTCTTAATAGGTATATATATATATATATATATATATATATATATCACTCAGAATAAGCATGTTGAGTTGGAGGCGGTTTTTGTTGAAAAATAAAATGTTTCTACAACGAAAAATCAACTCCTTACGTCATTTTTACCTGACTTATTGAACTACTCTCGTATACAGCGAGAACAGGAATGGTTGATGTTATACAATATGGAAAGAAATGACGGCCGCATTGAATTTAGTATATTGTTGGTCGACTGTACTAATCATAATTACCAACTGGTTTTAACTTACACACTTCACCTCATCAGTTACTGCAAAGTTTCAAGTCTAGCATTTATGTCTTAGTCATTGTTATTTATTGCAATTTAAAACTATTTATATTATAAATTCATTGCCGCCAGGCTAACAGTAATGGCCGTGTGAATAAAAGTACTCATCTGTAAATAAAATATTGTTTAATAAATTGAGGTTTTCGTTAAATCTACGAGGGTTGCCTTTTATGTTGTTACAAATGACCACTAGATGTCACTAGTGTAATAAGTTATTGCCATATTCGTAAAATCCGTGGCGGCTTAGAAATTGACAGAGTAGTTTGTTTACAGTGCGCGTTTAAAGAAAGTAATTTTGT
>JAHWXV010576206.1:0-16218 GCA_024586415.1 Phrixothrix hirtus | reverse complement strand
TATCCTGGATTTTGACAACAAAGTCATTGACGTCTTTTCCAGCTTGAAAAATAGGAGAATGGATTTTATGTACAAAAAATAGGTAAGATTTTACTTGTGCCCACTCTCTTTCAGAACTCACGAGCCGCTACTGATGGAATGAATTGTTACAACCTCGTAATTAACATGTATAAAAATTACTCAGCCCTCACATTAGAAAATTGAAATAAGCTATCACCTATTTAAAATTTCTAAAATGTTGCTTTAAGTAGAAACAACCTAACTGTATATCTAAGTTAAAACCGTAGTTCTCAGATACAAAATAAACATTTAGTGAAGTGTAAAATGTGCTACGTTATAAAAAACGCGAGTTTGGATATATAATTCATAGTGCAAAGAATTTAAAAATCTAAGGGACAAATTTAAATTGTGTATTCAACACGGAAACAGTAAACACATAAAGCAAGAAATCTTAAGAAAATTATGGTGTCATATACTATTAACTATACTATTAACTGAACCTGTAAAACATCGGAACGTTACGAATGGATGCAAATATCTAACGAAACTACAAACGGTTTTCCAATAAGGCACGCACGTCATTTTTTTTGAAATTTTAAGAGCCTTTCATTGGTCAATGCAGCAGCAGGAAGGGAACTTTAAAAAAGTTATAGAAGCCGCAAGTTACAAACAAAAATCTTCTTACCTATGCAGCTCCGAGTTGATGAATTTAAGCAACCAGCAGAAAACTCGTAAGTAGATCATTTTGCTGGTGAACATGTAGAATCCAACAAATCACTTCTCGCGTAAATATCCAAGTATTTGAAACTGAAAATACTTCCGATCGATAACAACAGCAAATTAACGTGTTCGGATCGCCGTCAGCAAATTTACAAAATTTAATATAATTTTATAAAACGGGAGCTTACGTGAAGGAACGCGCTTCTCTTGAAAAACGTAGGAGATCGCCGATTTATCAACCAGTACATAAAGTGGCATGGAAACCAAATTGTCAAATCCAATTCTATATAAATGGAAATAAACAGAAAGAAGTAAATTATCATCCAATCCTCTGATAAGCGCAACAATCAAAATATTACAAAAGAAGTTTTTTTTAATTAAATCGTAACGACGTTTATTTAAAGTTACAATTGTAGTAAATTTTACTCATAGCAAAATTTCTACCTGCAGCTGGATACTTTTAGAAAAGGTCAAACAAGTGCCATTTGAGGAAATTTTAATATTTAAAGGGATCTTGCTTAACAGGCCATTGAAGTTGTTTAGATAATGGTATTTATAGTGAAGTTGTATTTCTATTTGCAGATGTAAGAATATATTTTGCATTTTTTTTTATATTTATGTGTTTTAAATATGACGATTAATAAATGTATTGAATTCAAACTTTTTTACTTATCAGGTATATTATATGTCGTAAATTAAATAAAAGTTTTGGTGAGACCCACATATTTAAAAGTAAATAAATAAAGTAAAGCATATTAAGATCATTTTCAGCTAATAATCTATCGGTACAGCACATTCATTGTCCGAACTAATGGACTTAATCCCTCCAGCTTAGTATCAATTACAAGTAGAGACAGTATGATTGCCTGACATCCTAAATCCTATGTTTACGTAAGCTTTAACACCCAAATACAGTAATTTATTTTTAATTACTCACACCGCTAACCCCCGGTAGTCAACAGGAACATTATTACCTTGTAATATGAACTCCTCTTCGCCAAACAAATCTTTTCCACTTCGTAACATTTTGGTTTCTAATACCTCAACATATTTGGTTGCATTCACCATACCAGACACAACATGTAGACAGCCAACGCCAGTAGTAGACATGCATCCCCATATCTTGATGTAAGTGGGATGTTTTATTGTTAGGAAATGCAATTTGCTGCAAACTCTTCTGATGCAAATCGCATGACGTATGAATTTTCTAAATCGTTGTTTATAGTCAAAGTGGATACGTCACTAATTAGTACCGTTCTCCAATCTTTTGGGGTCCAATCATGATGACTTTTCGCCCAATGCGAACGAAGCAATCGTTGACGTTCTGATAACAATGGCTTCTTCGGTGCTTGGCAGTGTCTGAGTCAAAAACTTTGAAGCCCGTTCCTCACTGTAGAGGTGCATATGCTTACTCCGGTGGCCTGGGACCACAAGTTGGTTAAATAGGTTGAATTAAAGGTCCGATCAGCCAAACTTGTATTTCACAGCATGGTGTCTATCTCTGATAGAAGTTTTCCTTGGATGTCCAGTACGAGGCCTATCTTCTATTTTTCACATTTCCTTGTATTTTCTAATCACCCTTATCACTGAAGATAGATGACATTTTACTTTGGTAGCGATTTCACAGGTCGATCTTTCCTTTTTGTGGTAAAAGATGATGGTATACAGCATTTCTTCTGACAATTTGTTCTAACGCGTTTTCAATGGCATCTTAGTAATAGAAATCATTCAAATGCTCTATTTAGGATTGCGATTTATTTATATACTTGATAAAATCAAAAATCTGCCATAATATTCCAATAAACAGTTTTTAATAGGGTACACTATTTTTAAATTTTAAGCTCCTTATTAAGAGAAAACAGTAATTAGTTCGATTACAAAAACTAATCAGGAAAATGATGTTTAAACTTTCTAATTAGACATCTAGCTATTAATTTGCCAACACAATTCCGAATTAATTTGAATCACATTTTGATTGAAAATCTAAGAATTATGGGTAACGCAAGACTTTTTACCACCATTGTAGAAGTTTTGTGTATTTGCCTTCAATTGGCTTTGTTCAGTTTGGTAGTTATGTCTGAGCAGACTGTTGAAAATTCTGTTGCTCAAAAAATTATATTTTTTTTTTGTAATGGAAACATTAACTCTACGTTATCTACAGTTTTCGGGAGATACTCGGTCAAAAACCAAGTGTATTATTGCTGTAAACGCTGCCGTGAAGAGGTCACAAATTTAGCACACGCTAGACGACTTTGAAAATCGGCCACTAATGTACAGATTTAACAAGTTGGTGAGCTTATGCGTCATGATATGCGCATTTCTGAGCGTGATTTATCAAAATTATTGGATATATTTAGAAAAAATTCGTGGAACATGGCCTTTCTTAGAACCAAAATAGAAAATAATTTAAGTTGCAGCATAGCTTCTTACGCGCTTTGAACAGAAACAAGCATTCCCAATCAAGTTACTTACTCATGTTGAAACTAGGGTTTATCATTTTGTCCTAGAATGCAAGCGATCAAGTTTAGAATGAAGGCACGACACATTGCTACCTCCTATAAAAGTGATAGTTGTTCCTTCAACTGGAAAGCTTACGGTGGCCATATTTTACTAATTATTGGCAGATTGTCGAACCGTGGTACTAGCTATTATTTTCAACCATTGCCTGAAAGATCTAGATCTGCCTTTCGCACATAAAAACGTAAACACCCATCAGAAGTTGGATTCGCCATGATAAAGCTCTTCCACGTATCCCTGGAAGACATCTTGACCAAAATATATAGAGAAGCACTTTTTCCAGCTCCATACAGTCTTTATTTATTTTCATGCGATTTCCATTTATTTAGACCTTTAGAAGAAGCTTTGTGTGGCATGAGATTTGACGATGATCAAGTTGTCAAGAATTGGGTGCACAACTGGTTTAGCAGGTAACCAAAATCATTCGCTAAAAAATGGATTATAAATGTTCCAATACAGTAGGGTAGTTATAGAGCTACAAGTGGACTATTAGTTATATCATGTAAGTTTTATTTGAATAAAAAATCATAAGATAATTCTAGGTTAAATTTGAATACACCTTGTGCATCCATATGCCTATAATTCTTCTAACTTTCCCTTCTTTAGAGAAATAGACATGGCGTGTTCGCATGGGTACGAAAAGATGGTTATCAGTAACGCAGAAAACAAAGATGGAATAAACATGTGATATGTGACGGTAATATTTGCATTCTATCCATTACAGTTAGTCATAATCACAATATTAAAGAAAAAACTACCGCCTAGTCTCAAAATTGGTTTTCTGCTGAAATTATTAAGATCATTAGGTTAAAAACGAAATTTGACAAACTTTGGGGAAAAAGTATACTTACTTTAAGCGTTTAAGAGCCTTAGCGTTGAATAGTCAATATCCAATGACTCCAAAATTTTTTGATCTTTTATACAAAATAAAAGATCAACTGGTTGTAACAGAATTCCTGGCAAGGTATTTTGCGATGGCGTACCATAAATCCCTCTTCAATAAAGTACTGTTTTCCATGGCTTATGAGAAACCTAATTTGGCTATAACTGTATGTGTAATAAAAATGGGAATTATTTAATGTACAATAATATACCATATATAAATATAATATGCTGCCGCAGGATACCATCCAACCAGTGATAGAAAAATAAAACCAACTCTATTACAGAATGCATCGTAATGGTTCCATCATAGTAGTTGTCCAAATTATTTATAATTTGGATGATAGTTTAATAAATGTGAATAAAATATAGTCTGGCGAGAAATATCGTGTTTATTTTGTATAAAGTAAATAGTGAACGTTTTCATATACAAAACCAAATAAGGTGGTTCTAAATATCATCAGGCTGTCTTGATAGTATAATGTAATTTGACTAGGAAAGAAAGTAATGATGGCCAATTTGTTTATTTTTAAGTTTTATAGTTTCTAATATTATAGAAATAACGTATTCGTGATATATACAATAATTGACAATTATTGCAGCACTCTTCTTCAAGGTAAAAGTAGATGCGTTCTTTTAAAAGCAGTCAATTAATAAAATGAGGACAGATAAATAAAACAACGTGAAGGGGTGTGTCTTAAATAAACAGTAACTCCATATGCACCAACATATAAATACAACTTTAGGAATGAATGCGCTACCTAGAAATCGTAATACGTTAAAAGCTTGACATACAGCTTATATGTTTCATGATAGACACTTTATTTCTAATCAATTAATTTGTTTTTACTAATTAAAAGTAGCGTAAAAATGAATAACGACAAACTATATGTGATAGAAAAGGACTAACTCAAAATTAGAATTAGTAACATGTTTCTTAAATATTGTATATAAGATTGCATGAAATAGGTTTACCTAGTTTTCTTTCGACTGTATTTACGTATATAAAATAAGTTTGCTTAAAGCTTAGATCGAGTACGTTGCAGCAATTGCATTAAAATTCAGATTCATCTCATTTTTGTGTTTAAAAATACTAAAACTTGTGCTTGTTAAACACCATAATTAATAGGTAAGCAACTGGGTTGTTCTAACATTAGAAATTTAAATAAACTGTCATTTAATTTACATTTCTAAATAACTCTGCTGTAATATAAAACAACCAGTTTTAAGCTAAGTTTCACGGATTATAAAAATTTATAAGTTTACAAGGTTCAAAGGGCCAGTAATAAACAAATCGCGAGTGAGTTTTAAAATTTGAGTATAAAAATAGAACTACAAAGCATTGGGATGTAAAATGGAATTGTGCAATAAAACATTTTACATAAAACCCCTTAGGGTAAGACGGGAAGCACTATTTGCCAACGTCAATAAAAAGCAATCGGAGTTTAAGACGTAAAGTTCAAAGGAAGAAAACCACGATTTGAACAGAAATTTAAGATTCGCTATTTGAAACATGAAACCAAAAAGTTTGAAATTCGGAACCAGCCATTGGATAGAAAATACCGGGAATGGGATGTCCGAATGTTAATAAGAGACATTGGACACAAGTTCGCGTTTATATTTTCTTGTGCTAGTGAGCATCTTTGGTGAATTAAGCAAGCGGAAACAAGTTTGCAGATCCGTTAAAGTTACAAATGTAGATAGTCAGATGGAAGTCTAAGAGATTAAAATCGAAGACCATACAAACGAAATTTTAAACCGTTAGTGAATTTATCAAATCAACTTGAACGTTCAATAAACAAATAAAGCAAAGGAGATTCATATCTATTATTTTAAATATTTAAAATTCTGTTTTAATTTTGAATAAATACGTTTAAAGAACCAGAAGTTATTCCTCTGATGCATATTAATAAAATTGCAGTAAATTCTTGTTCACTACCTGTCATTAGCTTGCAACGAGGAATGGTTGAAGGGTTTGTAAACATTAAAGGTGTTCCTTAAGATTTGTGTACTTTAAGATTTAAATGCGAATATTGTTGATTTAAAATTTTATTTATTTGAATTTTCAATAAATATACAGATCGTAACGCTGTGTTCTTACTTGGTGGAATATAATAAATTTGTTAATTAAATAACATTGATGAGACCGCTAGGGTGACTAACGTAAACATTTTGACTAGACAGATTATGCAAAATTTCTCTGCAGGTAAGCAAAAATATTGTAAATATTAGAATGCGTTATTCAGAAGGGTGTTAACCTTGAACTGGTTGATACAGATCAATACAGTTCGAACTAGTTTGTCTACTTCAATTCTAAAACTTAATTACGTAATAAAGCAATTTACTATTATTGTTTACAGCTGCCAAACGAAGTAGCCAACAGGCTACCAACATCGTAGGTAATTACTAGAGATCTTATCAATGTTTAATTAACGTTGAGGGAATTCTAAAATGAACACTAGCGATGGGTAACATTAGTAGCCCTGAACCCTCAATGCAAAAAGATTGAGTAATTAATAAAGTGCAAGTCACGTTCATTATCTTTATTGTAGAACATCTTTAGCTCTTCGGGACAACGTTTTTGCTTGAAGATAAGGGTCAGCTATAATACAATAGTTATAAATGTATAAGTAAAGTCTTACCAAATAGATGATGATTAATGTAGGGCAATGTAAAGCAAATAAATATAATGAAATCAAGTGTAATGTTCCATCAATATTATAGTTGTCAAATCAAGTTATCAAACTAGCACATAAAAATGAATTAGGTGCCGTATGCTGTGTCTAGCATCAAATAACAATGGGAGCGTAGAAACTTCTAATTGAATAACAAATATTGGCAGAGCCATCTATTGTTTATATTAGGAGGTGTTATAATATAAATGGTATAAAGAAGAAGATTCCTCCTAAAAATGGCACGAATTTTAAAAATTAATTCGACATAAGTGAAAAGCTATCAAACTGTAAAATGAATAATTCCAAGGTTTCTCACCAAAACATTTTTAACCTAACTTAATAGGTAAAAATATAAAAGTTTGCATTTCCAAACAGAGTGGTCAAAAATCTTTTGGTGAGGAGCTATAGATTTGTTCATTTTATAGTTTGATGATTTTTCATTTGTGCCGAATTAATTTCTAAAATTCGTGCCATTTTTAGGAGGAATCTTCTTCTTTATATTATTTATATTAAAAGATCTCCCAATATAAACAATAGATGGCTCTGCCAATTTTGTTATTAACACCACACAGTTTATGTTTTTAAAAGGAAGTTTTGCATTCTCAATCAGCGTGTCCAGCTGCCCAGCACTGATCAATCCTACTAGGGCGAAACTATTGGTCTGCTTGTGCTGTACCACGTAGTTTGGAAATGCAAACTTTTATATTTTTACTTATTAAGTTAGGTTAAAAATGTTTTGGCGAGAAGCCTTAGAATTGTTCAGTTTACGGTTTGACGGCTTTTCGCTTGTGCCAAATTAATTTTTAAAATTCGTGCAATTTTTAGGAGGAGTCTACTTCTTTATATTATTTATATTCTAATTGAATAATTTTTAGAGTAGGTTACGATGCCTCTATTAACTTTTTACAAACGTTCTTTTAATTGCTTGCCTCCGCTACCATTTTGTTTGTAATCAATTGCACTTACTCTTAATATCATCCTGAGAATAAGACCGTTTTCTTCTCGAAACTAGTAATTTATACACACATACTATGCCATAAAAACATCAATTGATTTTTGATTCTTATTAATTATTATTTAACATCTTTGACATTGATAAATAAAGGCCATTAACATTACCCATCGAGCCAGTCCATTTATTAATGTTGATTGAATTTTGATTAATAACTTAATAATTGTCGATATTTCTAATAACTGTCTCTCTAATATCGTTACTATTTAAATTAATAGCAAATTTGCTAACTTTACCGATTAGCATTAAAATAAGATAATGGTAGGCATATAATTTTATGAATGTAATTCCAAGTATCTAAGTATCTGCATTGATTTCAATTTATTTTACATCCATAGGCTATACAGTTTAATTTTATGAATGAGCGAATGGAGATGAAATTTTAATTTATAATTTTAAGCACTTAATCTTGTAATTAATTGTAATATCATTATTTATAAATATTTCACATTTAAAAGCTGCATTAAATAATAACTGTCAAACTCCTACCTATAAAGAAAATATATCAATGCATTGATTCATTGTTCTGGTAACATTTCAGGGTTCTTTAGTTAATTACGGCCATATCAATCAATTATTCAAGTAATTTATCGTATCTCCCTGCTGTTCAGTTTTATTATCCATTATCCCTAGTAACAAGAAAGTTTTAATATTTGTTCCAATCCATCACCTATACTTATCGTTTTTGTTACAAGGGAAAACTTAATAAGATGCATTATGTTAAGTATGTCAGTCATAACTCACTTTTATTTTAAAAATATTATGCAGAACTTGAGTTAATATCGGCAGTTTACTTAATTTCTTGCTTAATTAACAAAAACGATAAAAAATCATTAAAATGTAGCTAAATGTCGTATGACGTTTCAATTTAATTTGATTAGTGCACCGAAAAGCTAAAGGATTTATATTCTGCAATGAGGGTAGCTTAATTGTAAAGGTCGGGACCTTCGACGGCTTTCAGTTCGTCCTGGGCGACTTTAATTATTTATGGGATAACGTCATTTGTCAAAAATGACGTCGCCCCAACTTCGGTTACGAAAAGAACTTCGGTGATATTCTTTTAATAATTGTTTTGATTTCCTTAATTCGGTTAAGGAACGACGGTATTGAAAAATAATGCTACTATTTACAAAACGTTTTATTTACATAAAATAAAGGAAAATTAGAACAGCATTCTGACAGGATAATCAAGAAAAATGATTATTTACGCCTAATTATTTTTGCACAAAAGGTCCATCTTTGTGTGTCCCTAACGACTGTCAGTTTTATCTGTTTTATCAACGTAACGTGTTCCGATCTCGCCAAATTCTGCTTTCCTGTTATATTTGATCGCGATACCCTTGATCGGGTCGCCTGTGGCAACCGCCGTGTACATAATTTGTATAGATGGTAAATAGATGCATGTTCGGTATGGCGACGTTAGTGTATACTCGCGACCTTTCTGCCACACAGTACACTTAAACGTCGCGATGTTAGGCGCTGTTTTCAAGTGGTCACGGAGCAACAACCGTGCAGGCAACAAGGCGTTGTCGGTGACAGGTAATCTCGGTACAGCGTAGTTGTGTAGTATGCGATAAATAGTTGCATGGATTGTATTTTTGCGTTTATGTAATAAAAAATCATATTAGTGTTCTTATATTTGAGTGAATGATTCACACCTTCGTTATTTGAATCTAAAAAGACTTCTTATTCATTGTTGAATATAAGACTTTTTAGTAAAATATGCATTGCTTCGTTGAACAGAGGTAATATTTTTGAGTGATTTTTCAAACGCAAAGTGTTTTAGTAGTTTGTTTTCATTGAATGTCATAGAATTGAAACTTTCGTGAAATGTCAGAAGCAAATTGAGCTGAGTGTCATAATTATAATGAGAGTGAAAATAAATTGTTTGGATTAGGTTGTTCGTTTAGTAAAATGAAGATTAAAGCCCAAAAATAAAACAAGAGTCGATTAGTTTTATTTACTTTCTAGTCATGCTGAAGTAATGTAAAAGTTAAAGAAATAAGTAAACATTCAATGCAATGAATACACCATGTTGTGTTTCATATGTATACGAATAAAAATGTACATATATACAGGGTGCCCAACACTTCTGACAAAGATGGATAGGTCCCTTATCTTAAGAGTTAATAGAAAAAGTTGTAAATACAAAATATGACCATCCCTTAACTCCATATTTTAAAATTATTTTGAATTATACAGAGTGCGACATATGTTGTGGCGGTGCCGAGTTTCGATTATGACACCACTAGTTTTTGTCAGGTTATACTGAGTATTGTAAAAGATACAGATACAGATTTTTGTATCAAAAATAACATTTACCAGCCCTTTCTTCTGGATGAGCTTTTATCACTGGGGGTTCAATTTCAAAGCACCAAACCTTGAATTGCTCCTTTGTTTTGGGATGATGATGATAGATTCACGATTGACCGCCTGTGACATCATCAATGCACCAATGCATCCTTTGATTTAGCGGCAAAAAACACATTGAAAGCAACACTTGTCTAAATGAAGATAATCGTGAACGATCTTTTGAGCTACAGCATATACCAATATCTAGGCGTATCTTTATTGCAACAAATGTCCTCCAGTGTTCTTCGTTTGACATTTTCTCGTGTGATTGCAGTTTGAAAGCGACTAGTATGTGAAATTTACAGAGCTGCGTTTAAATTCGAAAACCAATTAAATGTGTGCTAACTTACAGGCGCGAAAATATAGTAGTATTTTTAATAAACTGTTTTTATTTTGCAAAATATAAAATATAGAGCGACTCAATGTCAACCCAATCGTAACAGATATATGTACACTACACCGCAAAAGTATAGACTATTTACATTTATTACATACCTTCGCCCTAATTTTTACAAAATTTCAATTTCACCAAAATGAAATATTTCTTGGGCTGAATGTTTGCCTAACACCGTATTTTTGCAGATAAGTTCGAAAATCATAACTATTAAAAGGTGGATCATTGTCCGAAACTAATTGATCGGCTAACCGAAAACGTGCAACAAGAGTTCTCAACTTATAAATTACTACGCACACTGATATTACGTAAATCTTAAAAACCCCAATTCATCTGGTATATGAATCTACTACAATTAAATACCTTTGATTATTAAAAGGACCTAAAAAATCTATATGCTCCTAGACCATGGTGCAGAAGTTAAAGGCATAGGGCATAAAGTCACATTTTCTGGATTGGCGCGAACTGAAAGGCATACCTTACAATTATTGCACATCCATTCAATGTCTGGATAAATGTTTGGCCACGACGCAAATGACCGAACCACTGCTTTACATTTATTAATGCCCAAATAACTTGAATGCAGCTCCTCTAGAATACTTTTTACTAAGTTCGAACGAATTAGCACTCTATATCCCCACAAGATGCAACCTTGTTCATTATGTAGTTGATCTCGCTTTTAATAATATGCTTTGTGACCATTAATTTGTAGTTTATCCTCTGGCTAACCATGTAAACAAAAGGCTAATATTTTATTTAAAATTGGGCCTTTGCGAGTGTCTACACATAATCTTTTGTGATCTATTGCCATACCTCTTTCATTGTATGAGAAGTGCGTTTTGTCTTCCACCGTTGTACCATTATTTGCGATGAGAAGCAAACGGGATAACCCGTCCGCGATACAATTATGTTCCGATTTAACAAATTTAATTTTATATTGATAAGTGGATAAAATGATACTCCATCCTTGCAATCGATTAGCTGCATAAATTGGAATGTCCTTTTTATCCCCAAATATAGTCATTAACGGTTTATGATCCGTTAATAACAGGAATTCTCTGCCATATAAATATTGATGAAATTTCTTCACTCCAAAAATAATGGCAAGAGCTTCTTTATCAGTCTACAGATATGTCTTTTCGCTATTTGACAAAGAACCAGGTGCATACACAATTGAGGGAGAATCACAGTTCCCCATTTCGTATGAAATTACTGCTCCTGCTCCGTAAAAGCTGGCATCACAAGCTAAAATCAAGGGTTTTTTGAGTAATAATGAATTAAAACATGGCTAGAACTTAAATCCTTTTTTATTTGATCGAAGGCACTTTGTTGATTTGTTTCCCACCTGAATTTATCAAGGTGCAATTCAATTAGGGCATAATGTTGTGTTAAATCTATTTTTCAAAAACGCAAACACTTTGTTTTAAATTGGCCAATAAATTCTCGACCCTGGGTATAGGATACCTATCAATATTTATTTGTTGATTTGTCGTAATCTTAAAATCGCCACATATGCGTACTTAACCGTCTTTTTTTAACACCAGGACAATAGGGATAGCCCAGATACTAAATTCTCCTGGACTGAGTATTTGCTGACCGATTAACGAAGTTATTTCATTTTCTACTTTCACGCGCAACGCGAACGGTAAAGGTCGAGCATAACAAAATTTTGGTACCGCTCCCGTTTTTAAACACAGTTTTACCTGACCTGCCTAAAAATGCTTAATTCATCTTTAAAAACCTCAGAAAGTTCATTGTCTAGGTACCAAGTAATAGATTTTTCCGAACAATTAATTGCATTAATATTTAACACAATCTTATCTTCTGATACGTTTAAACTTTTTATTCAATCTCGACCCACCAACAGAAAGCCACCTGACTTAATTATATAAAATTTTAAATTACTTTTTGTTAACTTTTGCCAAGTAAACTTAACTTTTACATAACCATCAGATTCAATTATTTGTCCATCATAGGAACTTAAATTTAAATTTGATTTATTTAATTCAAAACATGAAAAATGTTTATCATAATATTTACCCGATATAGCTTGTTTTTATTAGCTGTTTTATATCTGCTTATTAAACTAATATGACCGACTTTTTAGAAAATTCGACATTTAGCATTCCGAAAATAACAATTTATTTGTGCATGATTGGTTTTATTGCAATGGGCACAGGAAGTTTGCTCCCTTAACTGGTTTGCATTTTCCGCCGTCCTTTTTGAAAACCCTCTTTTAATAGTGTGAGCCTGAAGTTTGACAGTGGCACCAGTAGATATAGTTCCAGCTCAACGAAATTTCACAAGCTTTGGTATGAGAAAGAGAAGACTCTGCAAATAAACGTTGCTTAATTACCTAATTTACTGTAAATTCTCTTCAAACGCACATGTTTTAAGCAATTTTTTTAAATTCTCGATACAATTACTAATTGTTTCACCTGTTTCCTGTCTCCGTTGACGAAATTTATATTGCTTTGCAATTTCCGAAGGACTCAGTTCCAAATGTTTTTTCATTAGGCACACTAATGCCTCGAAAGTTTTTTCCTTCGGTTTTGGATTACACAAATCTGTTAGCAATTCAAATGCTTCCCTCCTTATTTCTGTAATTAGTATTGGCATGAACAATTCTTCTTTAATAGCATTCGCTTTAAAATATTGTTCCATTCGCGTAATATACGACGACCAATTATTACTTCGTATATTATATTCTGCAACCTCTCCGATTGACATTTTGTTGCTTTGTATTTTATTTATTTAGTTATTCCGATAACCTGGTTGCCACATGTGCTAACTTAAAGGCACCAAATTGAAATTCAACTTAAACTGTTTTTATTTTCTAAAATACAAAATAAAAAGCGGCTCAATGTCAAACTAATCGTAACATATTTATGTACACTATATCATAAAAGTATAGACTTTTTACATTTATTATACCCTGTAGAACGCGAAGGAAGCAAGCTTCCCAAAATTAATTTTTTATAATCATACTAAATCATTACACAAGAGTTGTGTTTTTCGAGTTCCATATTTTCTTGCCAAATTACCATTAACTTGATACGTCTAGTTTGCTAGCTCAAAAAGAGATACGATATATACACAACTTACCTTGTTCAAGTATTAGAGTCTGTGCTTTGCGTTGACGGGCCGTTAATTTCTTTAAAAGCCTGGGTAACTTTTTAAGGTATTTATGTAATTTTAATGGCCCTGGTGCAAAATTTCTAAATACTGTTCTAGGTATTTAAAGAATTTATTAATATGAACGTATTTTTACATAAAAGACAAACAATAGATGGAAAAAATGTTAATATTTTTACTTTAACAAAAAACAACTCATTGTCAATAAAAACGTTACCTGGGTAACCATATGTTCTTCTTGCTATTATGTTAAAAACTGCAATCTTAAATTATAGTATATAATCAAAAACAATAATAAATACGTATTACAAGTTGTTATATCAGTTATAGTTCACATAGTTGACACTTAGTTATTGTAATGCAGTGTTCATCGCACATCGGTTTTCTACAAGCTGCACAGATTTCTCTGGTCTTCCCTTTACTTTTATGTGTTTGATAAGAATACAAAAAACAATTTCCTAGAATTGAAAGACGGCTTGTAGAATCACGCTTCAGGTTTGGCTTCTCTAAAGTTAGTATTGTAACAGATTGACCTAGCGTACACAATAGCTGATTTAGTTGAAAATCTCCTCAAACATGCAGGTATTTCTGATCGAAGTTGGATAGGAGGCATAGACAATTGTTTTCCTAGGTCTTGCAGAAAAACTCTACGTCTGTGGGTTATGTGTTTTGTTTGTGGATTATTATCGCTGTAAATGATAAAAGCTGCTAAAGCTGCTATGTCTATAATATTGTAAAAAAGGGCCATCGGCCACCTTTGTGTTTTTCGTTTTACAGTATAGTATGTACATAACTTGTCTATATTATCCACACTGCCCTTGATTTGGTTGTAATAGTGAATTATTTCTGGTTTTGCAGATGGATTTGATGTTGTGTTGGTATCATATCTTGTAGAGAGCAGGATTACTGTTTTTTCGTTTTTTGGTACATATAAACATATGGTTACATTATCGGAAGTGAATCCAAATAGTGTTGACAGTTCGGGACGAGAAGAACAAGCTAGCATTTCTTTTGGTATGCATGAAATTTTTTTTTAGGGTTCCAACAAGGGATAGATTCCATGTCATAAGAAGCCTTGCCAATTACAGGGAAGTAAAAAAATTGTTCATTACAATATTTCTCCCACTTCCTTTGTATTGATGGCAAAGATCCTTCACCGCCCGCTCTCCTTGATTGGTTTTTCTCCCTGCTAATTACTTCCTGGTGTAAATTTGACCTGTAAGGGGATATGAATTTCTGGAGTCACAAATCCACGAAACTCTAATTCCGTATTTTGACGGTTTCGAGGGAATCTACTGGGTAAACCTTTTTCTTCCCCTAAATGAAAATAATTGTTCATCAACTGTCAATGAGTCAGATGGTCTGTAATTGAAACGCAGATTTGAATTCGACATTTCAAAAATGTCCGATATTCCAGAACCATTATTTAATTTTAGACGTTCCGCTCTAGTAATATCATTGTCAAAACGTAAAAATCTAGATGTTTGACAAAATCTAGTTATGGACATATTTGGTGTATACATAGGATATGAATCGGTTTTCCACAATTCTTTTATGTGTCCATAATTTGAATAGCGTACACCGGCTGTAATTAGAATCCCCAGAAAGGCATCAAAATCCTCAGGAGTCAACATTTTCCATGTCTTTGTGGTTTAGCCGGGTTTTCCTTGTTAAAATTTGAAAAAGACTTCTGTGCTTTTCTGTTGGTTTTCCGAATAATTATACCACGCATTTATTTAGAAAATATACATTTGAATGTGTCAAGAGCAGGCAAATTTTGAGATCCCCTCAGTGATCCTGCCTTTTCACGTAATACGTTGTGTCAAAGTATTTTATGGACACCAAATGATTTTGAATGCCATTCTGTATTATCTTTTCCACGAAAAACATCATCGGATTCACTTATTTGTGAATCATTAGTGACTGTAGTTCCATCATTACAGGTATCTTTATTTTCGTCCTCAGTTAAAAATGCAATATTATGTTCTGCTGTAACATCCTCTATATTAGAATCAATACAATATCCATTTGGCAACCATTCCTCGTCCAAATTTACAAAAGTAGGCAATGAATCCTCATCATCCAACTCTGTATAATATAAAGTAGTTGTAAATACTCTTGTTGTTCTTTATCAGACAGATTTTTATATGCAGAATTACTGAGTTCTTGGAAATTTTCCATTATTATTTCAATAATGAATAAAAATAAGCACTAAATTATGATAACACAATGAGTAACAATAATTAATAAAATTTGAAACACACTAAAACAAGTTCTAAGCAAGCACAAATCAAATAAAAATTAATTAGGATAGCTCATCTGACAGCTAGACAATGACATTAGCAGTGATAACACTACACACAAGTCAAACGTAATACTTTAATACCAACTTAATTTTAGGGGCACCAGGATAATCCAATTATAGACTTGGATACATTTTTACTTTCTCTTACGTATATGAAATATACTATAGAGAAAGTCATGTTTTCGGTCCAAATTTTCGATGTCCAGTTTTTAGCGGAAATACACGT
>JAHWXV010576183.1:0-10423 GCA_024586415.1 Phrixothrix hirtus | reverse complement strand
TTTCTCGTGTGTGGGAGGAGTTTGGTTACCGGTTAGATGTTTGCCTTGCAGCAGAAGGGGGACACATTGAACATTTGTAAATCAGTTAAAAAAACTTTGAAACTTCCTCTTTCCAATGGTATGTAAATTGTTTATTTCGAATATATACTTTAATAAATACGAATTTATTAAATTGGGGCATTCATTTAGAATAACCCTGTATTTTTAAATCACAAGTTACCAAGGTTATATTATCGTTTGAAACACGTTCTTCCCACAAATAATTATTTAATACCAAAGCGTTTTTCCGCCTTCGATATAGGTAAGGATTGCTTTACGTTTTGAAAATGTAAAGGTATTCGGCTATGAACAAAGAATACTAACGAATAGCTCTAAATACGTAAAACTGTGTCCAGATGAACAAACCAATATGTCGGCTTTAGCATGTTTTGCGTATGTATTCAAAACGTCAAATTTATGTTGACTATTTCATCATTGGCGTACATATAAAAAATGATTTATCGGCGATCAATATTTAGCGTAAAACGCAACTCTATACACCTACATTTTATATACTCGTCTTTTAGCAATTATAGTTACATGTATTTGCATGAAATTTACTTTTACATGCAAATATAGTTTTATGATATTAGGACAATGTATCCTTGACACTTACACGTATTTGTAAAAGATACATTTTGTTATTGAAATCTTGAATACAGCTTAAGGTCATATTTTGGATGTATAATAACACAATGGGAAATTTGTCAAGTTATCTTGGGGTTTCTTTTTATGCTGTGGTATCGATATTGTTAATATTTTAAGTTCCTTTCATAATTCAGTTGATAATAAGTGCAAAAAAGAGGGAAAGATAATAATATGGGGCATTTTATAAGACATTGAATTGTATGAATGTAAAGGTACTGAAATATTAACAAATCTAGAAGCAGGTTCAGTACACTATTTTTAGTGTACACTGTTGTAAAATATGTACTCGCACTATAAGGAGTAGTAAAAATAACTCACGATTTATTTCATATTAAAAGTTACATATGTATTTTACAATAATTCTCATAATTTATGACGTTATACAAATTGTTTCATGTAGGCGCCACCAATAAATCACTTACTTAATGTTGTATTAACGTCTTATCTAACAATGTAAATAGTGGAGCGCTTTGAAACCATTTCCTTTAATTTATAAAATTTAACATTTGTTATTATTTATTTAAATAGTCAAATTAATTTATTTTACTTTTACTTTAAATTTAAAATTTTAAATATGCTCTTAAATTTTATGTATTTTGTGTTATTCTCATTTACCTTTGGAATTTGCTGTAAAGAATAACAACAATAATAACACCGATAGATTTATGCTAAAAATAAACATGAAAATTATACATTTAAATACAAGAATTTGTTCTGCGACTTAATCCTTCAAAACGAATCAAAAATTGAAATTTTACGTTATTGTAATATTTTGTTACTAAAATAAAATCCAGGGTTGTTTACTCTAACTGTTTCCTTAAACCCTGATTCCCTAAACAAACCATAAATCGTCCCGCTTGCACAAAGTTATTTACATAACAGAATATGGGTCAATAAGACGAAAATGATGAAGATGAATTCAATGTTGCCAGAGTGCAAAATCTTTAATTTGAAGTATCTCGCTAATGAGTGTCGATAGCGAAAAAAGTTACACCACATTTTCTGCTCTATTTTCGATTTTCTACCACGCGTTACAAGAACATACGCTATGTTCTTTGCACCCTGTATACTAGCAGATGGAAAAGTTGCTAATCAATTAATTGTTAAGCAATTTATTACCGTACTTTAAATTTTACAGTTAATATAACTGTAATAATTTTAGTAATCTGCAAACTTACTGCTCATGATTTATTAATTTTTAACAATCGCAAGAAATTTTAATTAATATAAGATCGATTTCGCTTCAAGTAATTTGAGCGTATAATGATATCTATTGAGATGTGTGTTCATAATAACATAAATAATTTGTACAATGTTTTTTACTTAAGAAATGAAAACGTTATTTAAAATCTTATACGCACGCCTATGTGTATGTAAATAAAACTAACACGATATTTTTCTGTACATAAATAAATAACCATTACAAAATATGCAAAATTGTAGCTTATTATATGTACACAACAAGTAAATATTTCTAAAACGTTTGTAAATTTTAAAGATAAGAAGATTTTTAATGTTAAATGCGGCAGAAGCAAATCAGCTGACTAAAACTTACTTATTGTACGATAAACCAGGAATTTTTTTAGTACTTCTATTAGTGCAACCGTAAGCGGCACATACAACCATGATTTTTGTTAATTTACAAAGAAGTATCTTTACTAAATCAAACACAGTATTAGAAAATTTGACAACTTGGCAGTTTACCAATGAACTAACCAAAATGGAGTCAACCGGTGGTGGTGTTTTTACGCTGGCTACATAAATTTACGACAGTTTGAATGGGAGGGGCGTTCCCTTAGTATTCTTTATTCGTAGTTATTCAGCTTCAAAGATATTTTGACAACGTTGTTATGGAATATGTTGTGATTGTAGTTAAATAATCATGCATTACGACTCTATACAACTATTTGTGTATTGAACTGTGTGCACATTTACAGTATGCCTGCTCATATAGTACATGGCCATAACATTCTCCTTACCCTTTTTCAGCAAATACTAGTGCAAAAAGTTATTAAACTTGTTCTCACAAATGGAAAACGATAATCACTCATATAGGGATGATAGAGTACTGCGCGAAAGCCGCAAACATTGTCTTCGTGTCGATAACAGGCATGGAAAATGTTGCCAATAACGCTATTTACCCAATACTAGAACTACATAAACAACAAAAATATGTACTAACGATTAGCGACTTCGATCGCTATACCGTAATCCGCAATATTAATCGAGAAAACGATGAACTATGGATTACAGAATCCAAGTGGTCATTTACTAAGAGATTTGAGAAAATTATGGTACCCCATGAGGCTTAAGAGATGAGTGAATTTAATGAGTAATTGCAAAAAGAGGTTAGTAAGCGTAGCGCTTCGATAACATCCGATAATTCAAATAACTTTAAATTAGGTAATGATATTTTTCAATTTTCAACAAACAATACCTTGAAATGCATATTAAAAGGTAATTGCATTACTGATTTTGAGCAGTTTGAGAGAATAGGTTGAATACTATGGTTTAGTTCACAGATACTGAATACGAATGTAGAAAATTATTCAGGTTAAATGTATAAATACCGATATATATATAGATTTTCACTTATATACATTGCAACATAATACCCGCATCATACAGAAACCATGAAAAGGCATATAAAAAGGGGCTTTCATTTAAATAACCATCGACGACATGACATATTTGTCAAATTTGACAAAAGAGTATTAAAAATAATATCTAAAAATGACATCTTTTATACAATAATTGACAAGCCCTTGTTTGTTTTGAAAACCATGCAAAAAAGAAAATATAACTATTTCTGCGATGATGATGGGTCGCACTGTAAAAATAAAATGAAATTGCGATTTTATTGTTCTTTCTATAGAGGGACATATCTGTTATAAGTGCCTTCAGCTTATCCTCATTTACTACAAATCTGATCTGAAAGTATAGTCACTATTTCTTTTATTTGTTCAAAGTAACAATGGGATTCCTCAATATACTCCTAACTTACTTGCCATGCAATCAGTACAATAATTACTGAAATTACAGATACTGTATATTATCATACCTACCTCTTACTGTTATAAATATTCCAGCCTCAATGTTTGGTTTAAGTGCAAAGCTTAGTGTAAACTATGTTATACGTGGTCTCTAATAGGATTCAGTGAATTTACTGGTAGTAAATAAATTACTCTAACGCTTGCGAGTTATTTGCTGGAACAATCGCTGAATTAGTCATGATATTCTTAAACAATGCGCTAAGTCTGTAATTCACACAAGAAGAA
The DNA here is from genome assembly GCA_024586415.1 of Phrixothrix hirtus. Classification (NCBI taxonomy): domain Eukaryota; kingdom Metazoa; phylum Arthropoda; class Insecta; order Coleoptera; family Phengodidae; genus Phrixothrix; species Phrixothrix hirtus. The sequence continues at coordinate 6,458 of JAHWXV010576183.1, read as the reverse complement.
CCTTGAAGGCGTGGAATGTACGGTACAATGAAGAAAGGCGTGACCTTTAGATCACAATTTGGATCGTATCGGTAAATCGCGAACTATAAGTTTTACAGAAGTTACATTTAGAGAATAAGGGGGGCACCTATTTCACTACACTTTTGGAGTTTTGTAACTTTGTAAAAATCCTGCTAATAAAGTTGTTTAAGTGTATCTTAAGACGATAGCGGTGTTGATAAGTTAAAGTTATGTTGAATGCGAAGAGCTCACATTGAACTGTTTGCTCTAAGTAGTTTGTTTATTTGTGGTTGAAATTACGGGATGCGGACTAGAACCATCCCATAGTCAGTTCGCCCTGCGTACTAGAATATTGCGAAACCTGGAGGAGTTTGACCTCCAGTAGAATTGCCAAACATCACACTGACACGGGACCTACGATTCTACTTCCTTATCTGAGAAGCAGGCATGTCTTTCAAATTTTTCTCCGCTGAAAAATTTACCGGCCTCATTCAGGTTTGAATCCACGCCCTTGTATGCCAAGTCAAACGCGCTAACGAATAGGGGTTCGGTTTTACGTAGTACACCAATATTTCTTCCCATTTCAAAAGATAACTGGGAACATATCGTCATCTGGAAGATTTGCTAAAATTGAACGGATGTTTCAATAGGAATTTCAATAGTGCTATGATAATATCCTAGCACCTTAGGGATTCGGGTATTCTATGTATTTTAGCCACCCTAAATAACGCAAAAATAAGCTAAATAAAAACCTAGATGTATATATAAGTAATCTTAAGGCAAACGGTTATATTTGTATATATTTTTAACGCAAATAACTAAATCAAGACTATCATGTAACAGACTAAACCTATTTATGGTAGTTATATGTACACTGTGTACACAGTATCTTCCAAATTAAACGTGTCTAAAAAAAATCCCGCAAACACGCCATTTTCTCTTTTAATTTCACATATTTTCTTGTATTTTATATAATTTTAACGCCATTAGTCTTCAATTAGTGACGTCATCATCGTATTTTTTTAAATAGACCATTGCATACATATTTCCATTTTTTGATTCTACTTGAAAAATAATTTTCAAAATTATATCATTAGTACGACTTAGGGCTGTTAACTTGAAAGATACAAGCATTTAATGTTAGAAATTTGAGATATTGGATAGCATTTTTGATCAAGTAGCTTATTTCTCAAATGATGTTAACGTCAATGACTAGTCGATAAGTAATATTTTATTGTGACGTTTAATGTTTCTATTGATTGTTAGCATTTATTTTCACATAAACAATGTGTTTATCTGTAAAAGAAAAATTGAAGTTCATATGATGGTTGGATACGGTGATAGCATCCGTACACAATAAGAGATATGTAATTTATTTAATAATAAATATCCATAGAGACCAGATTATATTATAAATCAATCAACAGTAAGCAAAATTGAAAAAAGTATAGAGAATCTGGGACCGTAAAAGATTTACCAAAAAAAGATGACGCAGTTGTTGAAAATGACACAAAATTAAGCGTTTTTCGTTCTAAGGAATATAATCCACACAGTAGTGTTGGTCAGATTGGTCGGGATCATTGATATGCCTTTTACAACTGTACACAAAGTACTCAGACGTGAAAAGTGCCATCCTTCCAGAATACATCTTGTACAAGAATTAAGTGATAATGTTCCCGACCGAAAAATAGAATTTTTTGAACAAATAATGGTTGTGTGTAATTATTACCCTTCCTTAGCAAAAAGAATTAATTTTGTCGGACAGATATACTTTCACTTTAAAAGGTAACGTCAATCAGCAGAATTGTAGATACTGGGCTAAAGAATATCCGAAATAGATGCGAGCAGATCATACTCAATCTCCACAGAAAATTAATGTTTGGATAGGAATTGTTAGAAACAAAATCATTGGCAAAATTTTTGGATGGCAATGTACATAGACCAATATATTTAAACTTTCTAATGAATTATCTTGTGCCAACCCTAACAAATGTATTTCTCAGTAGAAATAATTCAGGAAATGGCGACAAAAGTTTATGCTATCAACAGGATGGTGCGTTTCTTAATTTTTCAGCAGATGTTCAAAGATATCTTTATTAAGTTCTCCTGCAAAGATGAATTGATAGAAGTGAACACATTGATGGCCCCCGAAATCACTAGATCTCACTATTTTAGATTTTGCTATGGCATCACTTAAAAATGTGATTTATGGAAGCAAGCCCAATAATATTGACGAACTACAGCATCGAATTACAATAAAAATAAATAGTATTCAACAGGAAACCATTAATAAAGTACAACAAGGGTTTATTTATCGAGAGGACTGCAATTTGAATAGTAGTTATAATTATTCACGATATACAAGAAATTTCAGCAGTTCCAGTCGAATTTCTGTAACAAAGAATGTAGCACGACAGCATATCGTATTTATCGCTATTAGTAAAATATGACATAATAGATTTACCTTGCAACTACACTCGACCCTTAAACATAATGATAGAATTGTTATTATTCATACTCCCGCTTCTACAAAATTGCTTTTCTCGGTCTTTCAAATAAATAAAAATTGTTTTGAAAAGAACAGTTTTGCATGGATGCAAGTACAAAAGAGAGAAAGGATAAAGGCAAAGAATTTTGGAGCACACAAAAATAAGCAAAATCACAGTGATAACAATTGAAATAGGAATGTGACAGATTGACCTATTTTCTTTTTCACCACATCCTGGTTTTTGTTAAAAAAATATATAACACAATAAATTTTTTTCCATCTATCAGATTTTGTAGTAGATGTAACAAATGCATTTTTAAAAATTAAAAAAAAACTCGTTTTAATAATGGTAAGGTTAAGATAAGTCCCATGAAAGAAACAAGTTAATGGATGTAACTGGATAACAAGAACATTTAGGAAAAAATGGATCAAAACAATAATAAAAGTACCGTAGAACTTTACAATAAAAATTTTCTACCCGCTAAAGCAAATGAGTTGCGGAAACAATTCAATTTTTGATAAATTCGCTTTTATCGTTATATCTTTTAAACTACATTGATTTTTGCGAATAAATTAATAGGGTTGTATAATGCATTACGCAAGGTATATTTGGTCCTGTTTAACTACGCGTCTCTCTTACAATAACGAAGATCGCCATATTGAGAATGAATCTGTAAACACCCTGTATGATCCAAATCACAATTTGTTATGGAGTTTAATAGATAATTGTGTTTACTGTACAATTTTCGTTCATTGTATTTATTGCATTAATATCACAATGGTTCAAGATTATAAACTATAGGTAATTAATAAAAAAGAATGCTAAAATATTAAAATTATTTGTTGGTAAATTAATTGTGGTATTTAACAAACCTTATAGGGTTTCCAATTTGCTGTATTACACCAGTGTAGTGCACATGGCCGTTTTCCTTTTACAAAAATAGTACAATATTTTGTAGTTTTCCTATTTTCTATACTATTTTTTATAAATAGAAAGCAGCTAATATTCACCACACTCGTGTACTGCATATAAATCAGACACGCTATTAGTGTAGCTAAATATATCAACCTCACTAATCTTTGTGATTTCTCCTTGTTGTTCAAATAATGTGGTTTTTGTGAACGTTGAGGAATTACACAGATATTGTAAAAAGTATTTCACTATCGAGTGCGTCCATAACTTCCATTTCTTTACAGAGTGGATGCCGTTGGGCATAAATAATTTGTTTTGTAATGAATATTTGCTATAAAAATTAAAAATAACGGTTTAGGTAAGAACTCATGCCAATGCTATTCTGATAACCATTTAATTTATTTTAATGTATTATTTGCGAACTTACTTTGATTTACAATATTGTATACAATTCGTCTGTGTAACATATTTGATTCTTTTTTGGTAAGATCTTAATGATCAGCTTGATCCCAAATGAAAGCGGTTTCTATAGTAATAGGATTTCCCATTTATGATATAAGCTAAGCTAAAAAATTAATTTTTCTTATTAAGAATTCATCATACTGCGTATAAATTAACCTGTAATTTATAGCAATTTTTGTATATGCACAGTAACCTTCAAGCATTGCTGCACAATTCAAATAGTTGTGATCAGTTGATACAGATAAACTGCATCAGTACTGATTGCAATTTGAATTGGGTTATGTTCAATTCTAAAGTTGCATTCACATTGTGGAATGTGAATGTTGAACATTTTTATAATAAAACGTCACTTCATTAGAACAGGATTAGTATGTTTAATACGTAATAATTATACCTTTACATTTTTAATCAAGATTGCATGTTCCCTCTTCTTGATGGTCCATTCGAATAACACGGCAACCGAACATACATTATTTTATATATTTATGATTATTAACAGTTTTGTAGGCAATTTTTAAAAAAAAATTGTATCGCTATGTGCTATTTGAAATCTTTGCGAAGTTCCCTTCATTGAGCTCTTAGGAACATTTTGAGAAGTAAACATTTTTTCAAGTGAAAGTATAATTTGTAAGGTATTCTTGGGTAATGAATTTACGAGACTAGTTAAAAGGTTTTATTAAAGATGCTACAAACATTTTATTAAAAAATTGCATGTGAAACTGCTAATAATTATGAATATTTAAAAAAATGTATACTGGCTTGCATGTTATTCGAACGAACCCATAAAAATCGTTGAAAGTGTATTGACAGTGTGATTCATGCACTTAAAATGTTGTTCGGGGCGGATGCAGATCAACCTTGCAGCTTTTAAATGCAATTTAAAACCGCACTCAGCTTTTATTAAACTAATGGAATTAATTATTACGTGCTTTCTCAGAGAAAAGCACGATTTGAATTGTTTTAAAAACTTCTGCACGAAAATACATAAATATAAAATTTCTATTATAGGAAATACTTTTGTAATTTCTTAGTGAAGGTTTATTTAAAACCCTTCCGGTCTAGATTATACAAACACAGACTGATTAAATAATTTTATAAAATTTATCAAATGTGAATGTAAACTACAACATTTAGCTTTTTGTTTCAGAAAATATTTTGATTGGATCGATAACCCGAAGATATTTCAATATTGAAAGTCATTGAAATCAAATATTTGTATGAAAACATTCGGTTTGCATTTTGTCAATTGACCTAGTGAACCTTACTCTCTTGGGAAGACCTGGAAGTCTCCAATTCTTGTATTTTGCAGCTGGTTTATGTAAAAGGGACTGACTTTATATACTTCCCAGAATATATACGGATTACCTTATTTAAAATGCGAACTTTTTGTACGCAGCTCACCAACATTTTTTACCTGATACGCTTTTTAAAAGGGAACGCGGTTGTTTAGTGAGGGTAATTTCTATACTTAATTATAAAAACTGCTCCATAGGATATGAAAATTACATTGCAGACTATGAACGCGAAGATCCCATCAACCCGTCAGTATTAATAATATTCACAAGCGATAAATTAAATTATGAATCCTGGATAGATTTTATGTATTCTTAGGGCGATAAGAAATTTGTTGGATATTTTAAAAGGCAATTGGAAAGTACTGAAATTTAATAAGGCGAGACAATTACAATTAACTATATCTTAATAGATAAAGGATAATTTAACTAAAATAACATAATTTATAAAATTAGTTTGATTTTACATGACTGAAACTGTAACAGATGAAAGTTAGAGCTACAGCAACTATCTTACCGAAATTTATAACTTTAAAGGGACCGTGTATTTGCTTCTCATGTTTTTCCAGGCCGTTAGTGAATAATCGACCGCGGAACCTCTACCCTGAGAGAATAAAGTTGTTTAATTTCAGAGGCAGTACTAAATACTCCTATAAACTTTGCACATAACATAGCCCATGGTCTCAAAGGAATTTCTTTGGCACAAAACTAGCATAACAATTAAGTTGATTAAATTTTATGACTGAAGCTTTACGTAAGTAACCTATTTTCATATGTCGATTGGTCTTATCACTCCACTAGAATTTGTTTGCAAAATGTATATCTTGTATCACATATTTTTTGTAGCTCTAATAATTTATTAATCTTTATAAATGTTTTGTACGTTACAGTTCCACAAAGACAACTATTAACATTGTCAAGGGTGTAAACTATACGGAGTAATCCAAATATATAAAAATGCGTTTAGTAGGCATTTTTAACATCAATACATAGTTATTTACATTTAATACGTTAGTAACTTTTTAAACGAAATATCATGTAACATTTAATCTACAATTTACATTATACTTCCAAGAACACCTACACGCACACGTTCACACATACATACAAACACATATATACATGGACACAAAAACACACACAAAGGCACACGCACCCACGTACGTATCCCTTTACACGCACATCCACGAGCACCCGCATACTCTCACACACACACACACACACACACACACACACACACACACACACACACACACACACACACACACACACACACACACACACACGCACACACACACACACA
>JAHWXV010576166.1:0-10162 GCA_024586415.1 Phrixothrix hirtus | reverse complement strand
GCCGTGCTATATCCGCCATTTTGATTCGATCCGCCGTTTTTTGCCGCACTCTGTATATTTATTTTGACGCACCCTATATATTTATTTTGAAGCACACTGTTTATACATTTTTGACGCTCCCTGTATATATGTTTGCCGCAGGCGGGTCATTACAAAAACAATTATGCCGCAGTCGGGTCATTAAAAATCAATTAAAAACCGGTAAAACCGGTTTTTCAAGGTCGGGGGAAAATGCTGGTCCAGAACTCTCTATCTCCCTCTACTCTTACTCAGTTTTGCCATTATAAATACGGGTAGGTTTTGAAATTAAAATCAAGTAGTTAATTTATAACAATATATAGAAATAATAACAATTGCTAAACTTCTTTTTACAAGATACTTTCCAGTCGTGTATTTAGTTTAAATTTTCCGTTTTATGATTTAAGATTTTCCAACTGTCTAATTCTGTTATTAGTTATTGTGCTTTATTGTGTTACTGTGTGAATAAAATGTCATCGATCCTGCATACAGGGTTGCTGCCGTTTTGGTTATGTAGTGCAAACGACGATAATCCATACAGAATCTTGTACGACCACCTTTTCTCTTCACTAGCATAACTGGTGATGGCCGAGGACTATTGGATTGTTTGAAAAGGCGTTGTTTGGCTATGTCTTGAATTATTTTTTCGGTTTCCTCTAGATGCGATAATGGCAGATTTTTTGGCTCTTGATGTATCGGCTGGGCATCTCTGGTATTTACTTTATGCGTCATTAAGTTTGTTCTTTGCTTCAATCTCTCCTCAGTGAAGTAGATATCAGTACATCTACCAATTAATTAACTGGCTTTCTCCTTTTGTTCTTGGTACACTTTGCTATTTGATGACCAGCGTACGGTACACAGATTAGGTAAATGCTTCACAGACAGTATTTCCATTGATATTTATGAAACGTACCACAGTTGGTGCGGTATGCATAACCCCAATTCAATGCCCTTTTTTAATAACATATGGAAATTATTTACTTTCATCAATCGCACGGGTATTACCTCCTTAGCTTCAACCAATATAACTCTTCCAGATGAAATTCCGTGAACAATGTTTGCATAATTAGTTTCTAGTATTCATTCCGTCGGCCTGTAACCATTGTTTCATTTCTTGTTGGTAATGCCGTTTCTACCGCAAGGATTAGCGTTATTGTATGATTATCTTGTTGATGAATGGAAACTCCTTCACATTTCCTTTCTATACTGCCGTTCCTCAACTCTAATGTGAATCCAACTTTAAATATTATTGTCAATATCAACTACTAATACTCAGTACATACGGTTACTGCAACAAATTTCAATAATAATTATAATTTCAACACGAACGGTTGCCTGTATTCTTGTAGCTGTTTGTAATTGCAGTTGCGACGCGAACAGTTTCTATATTTGACGACCTTCGGTTTTATTATTGGTTGATTGTTCCAGTATACAGCAGCATTTAGCAAGTTGTCCCTGCGATGATTCCATCAATGTACAGACTATTCAGTTTATGTGGTATTGATGCCACTTGGATGCATAACTCAATGTTCGTATCTTCACATGGATTCTCTTTAGTTTTCCTGATGGTAGACTACCTCTCAAGTATATGCAATTTCTCTGAACGTATCTCGATTTTCCACATTTCCAACGTCGTCGTTTTCATCTTCGTTTGCTATTTGTATCTTAACAATTTGTAAAAGTGTGTTCGTCTGGTCACGATACCTTTGAGGTAATGTGGTTTTACAGTAGGGTGCTAGTTAATATAATAGCCTGATCTTTACTTTGTTAGGTGTATTGTAATAAATTGTTAGACGGTATTTATTTACACCCTTAAAAATTTACCTACTGTTGCCAAACCCCTAATAATTTTTACAATGTACTCTAAAAGTCCAATGTTATTTAAAGTAATTCATGTAACTTACTTTATTTTTGAAAGTGACTTAATCTTTTAGATGAATACCTGTATTTTGGATAGGTTTACAAAATGAATTTTATTATCAATAGAAAAGCAATTTTGCATATTATCAATCAACATGAAAATTAAGAACTAAAATTTATATTCTTAGCCCTAAGAGATAATTAAATAATTAGGTTTATTTCAAGTTATACAAATACAATATTCAATATTTTTAAAAATAAACCAATTCTCAGATAGATGAACGTTAGTCTATTTTATGGCAGGTCTAACCCAAAGCCTAATAAAATATTATTCAATCAAAGCTGGGATAACGTTCATGTACCTTTTCTAAATAAACTTCTTGTTTACAAATAGGTTAGATAACCTAGTGAACGTTTTTATTTAAATTGTTTATTAATTTCAATGAAGCTTAATTTAGTTCACTGTGTTAATCTTTTTTAGAACATTAAACAAGAGCTGATTTAGTTCAACATATCTTCTATGTTGTTACCACTGCTAGAAGATAACATGGAAACCTTGACTTTGAAGTCGGTTCCTTTGTACACCATTTGATGTTTGAATTGTAACTAGACCAGTTATAATACAAATGTAGGCCCAATTTTAATTTGATCTTCGGTGGACTGGCCACTTGCGAAGGGATTCTAATATAAGTCCTTAAGCGGTTCTTGCTTCATTTGGAACTGGCCATTTGATGAACATTGAATGTATCTTAAGATTACTGACTTAGAGGTACGAAGCACATGCACTCGCGCTACACTTGGCACAAGACATCGAAAATTGGTCTATGTCGGACTTATATCGACGTTGGCGTTTCTCGGCATTTTCTTGCTTGCCAATAGTCTTAAGCAGTTTTTAAATGTGAATCAATCGGATTCTGCCTACGTTCGTCTAGTTAACTTTCACATAGAGGGAGCATTTGACCCTTTCCTTGCAGTTAATTGCAGTTTTTTCAAAAACTGCCCTCATAAATCTTTTAAATGGTTATGGCTCCTGTTTAATGTGTTTATGGCTATATGAGTGGCTATACTCTGATTTACAAAAGTTTACCCTTAACATTCAAGCTGAGTGCCTATAGCAGTTTGGAAAGATTCATATAATAAATTTTTATATTACGTGAACCCTTCGGTATATTTAAAATTATTTATTTAAAATTAAATTATAATTTTGGAACTATTTAATTATTTTAGAAAGGTTCCTGTAATTATTTTAAATTACTTAAGCCTTTCTATGTTCATAAAATTAATTGCTTATAATTAGAGTATGATTTTATGAACAAGTTTCTCTTTGGCTCTCAACGCAATCCTGAATTATTCCCATAGCCCATACACTAGTATATCCCTTAGATGCTTGTTTGGTAGTTGCAAATTATTATACATGTAGCAATGCGCTAGCAAGATCCTTCAGCTGAGGTAATCTTAGAACCTGATCTGTTCTTAAATTGCGGAGACCATCAACAAATGTTAGTACCTCAAATTTATCGGTGAAACACTTTGGGACAGCCGAATATGCTAATCAGATTAACGGCGCACCTTTGGCTTTGAATTCCTGCAGGTTATCACCAACTTTTTGACTTATATTCCATAATTGAGTATACTAAGCTTGCTACAGGTGGTTGTCTCCACAATGTGTTTCCAATCTCCAAATAACGAAGTCAAAATTGATTTGTAGGCTGTCTGGGACAGTTTGCAAAAATCTAATGCATTACCACATAAAGCTACCACCAACTCGATTGCTTTTCCTTCTACAGTTCGCTTGTTAGATTATAGGCCTCCATAAATTGCTTACAATAGTACATCCAAGGCGTTTTACCATTATACGGCGGTGCTTTTATATAATTCTTAGAGTTTGAAATGCCATCTTATATGATGGGTGGTCCGTTGTGTATTCATTTCCTATTATTCCGCATAATGAATCGAGGGTATTTAATGCTCTTAAGCGCTGATTTCTTTGACTGTTGTCAAGACGATACATTTTTGGGGTAGGTCATCACCTTTCTTAGTTACGTTATTAACCCCTCGATTTCTTCTTATAGAACAATTTTGGTTTCTTCTCATAATTTATTTCGATCCAATATAATTAATAGCATTTCCTCTTGTAGTTTATTCGTGATTTGTTATTGTAATTTAGTTTGATTTGATTTAATTCCTTCCTGTAATTTACTTTGATTGGATTTAATTTCCTTGTGTAATTTATTTTGACTGGATTTAATTACTTCCTGTAATTTATTTTTATTTCAGTTAATTGATTGCATACGTTCATGTAATTTATATGTGATTTCTGCTTGTAATTTATTTTGACTGGGTTTAATGTCTTTTCTAACTCATTTTGACTTGATTTAACTGGCAGAATTTCTTCTTCCAATTTGCTTGTAGTTGCCTGTTATAATTTACTTTGAAAACGATGTAATTTTTTCTTGTAATTTATTTTGATTTAATTTCATTTCTTCTTGTAACTTATTTTGACTTGAATTCATTTCTTGTTATAATCTTTTTCGATTTAAATAAATTTGTTCTTGATTTGAATGGTTATATTCTAAATCTTCTGGAGGATTTCTAGTAATGATTCCTTATTTTTATCCATACCTTTTGTGACTGACATATATAAAATATTTAACACTAACTTAATTTTACTTATTTAATTTTATTTATTTATTTTGTTGCGAGTGTACGATCGAAATAGTAGAATTGCACTTCTGACACCAGTTGTAACAAAACTACCAAATTTTAATTATTTATTTTAATCCATAACTAACTATTATTTAACACTTAGGTTATACATTTATTTATTTATAAACACAATCTATCTGATAATGTCTTTACACGCCAATATTAATTATAGAATTAACTAACCTAAGCAGTGATTCATCTATTTATATGTGAACTATAAATTTCCAAAATATCCAGAAAAAGTGAGAAAAAATTATTTATTCAAGGTAGTAATCTAATATATCGCATCACTCATCACTGAAATATACTGGACGCCTTATAACACATGTCAATGATAATTTTTGTTACAATACGTCAACAAGTTCGTGAAAAAAGTAACATAGTATCTGAAGTCGATTTTGATCGACGAAATAAATTCTGCAAGCGCATGCAGCAGCTATGCAATGATGATAATTTTATGAAAAGTATCATTTTTCTAACGAATCTATGTTTCTTTAAACGACCATATCACTAGGAAAGTTGTTGCTATTGGGCTACCGAAAATCTTCAGTGGATAATGGATTATTACACCCAATATTCACAAAAGTGGATGCGCAGTATGGCATAGTTGATGGAAGAATTTTAGGAGCTTATTTATTTTTGTAGATTCTTACCGGTACGAGGTATTTGGATTTTATTTGTGATGACCTCATCCCCATACTAACAGCTGTGTATCTTGATCCAAAGGAACCAACTTTTCTGAGAAATGACTTTTACTTTCAGTAAAGATGGACAGCTTTCCATTACGCAGTCCTTATGCGAGCCTATTCAGATAAGGTTTTCCAAAATATTTGCCTACAAAAACAGGAGCGATTGAGTAGTCAGTCAGTCGTCAGGTCTGACCCAGCTAGGTTACTTTTGTGGGTATATTTAATAAGTAAGGTATACCGTTTAGATTGATGAATTTAGTAGATTTGAAAGCAAGCATTCGTTAAGAAATACAACATATCTACCAAAGTAACTTGCAACGTTCAAAAAGAATTTATTAATTATTTCGACTATTGTCAGGCTACCAACCATGCACAATTTGAACATTTAATGAAGATGTTTTTGTAATTCTTCCATTACCAGTTGTAGTATTCTTAAAGTTCAAGGTAATTTTTCATAAAAATATCCTCATCTAACCTATACCTCAATTTATCTTCTGTACATAGAAAAATATGTATTTTTAATTACCGTATTAAAAAACGGGGGTTGCCATTAAGAAAAAGTGTCGATGACGACTATATTTTTGAAAATAGGCCGGACATATTAGAAAATTGTACCAAACAATGGTAACTAATATGAACATTCCGACATAGGTGAGAGATTTACTCAAAACAATGTTATGCAATTTTTAGCGAGCTTATTTATTAAATTACAATGTCACTGTATACAAAAATATATGTTTGTATACGCAGTTACATAGAAATTGCAACACGAAGAAGGGGTTGGAATTTTCGGCTGAAATTTGGTAGGAATATTCACCTATATTTTAGTAATAAATGATCAAAATTTGGGAGGAAAATTTGTATTAGTTAAACAAAATTTTATAATAATTGTTAATAATGTGTGGTACGGCCTCTCTGATTTACACATTCATTTGCACGCCGAGGTATTGATTGACTAAGGTGGTTTATCTCGTATTGGGGTATTGCTTCCCATGCAAGTTGCACCTCATGCCTCAAGGCGTCCACAGTCAAAGGAGGAAGCTGCAAATTTCGTAACCTTCTACCCATTATGTCCCATATATGTTCAATCGGAGAAAGATCTGGAGATCTTAGAGATCAGGACAAAAGATGAATTTAGGCCTATTCAAAGAAGTTCAAGGAAAACTTTGTTACATGTGAACGTGCATTATCTTGCTGGAATAATGGATCTTCGAGCTCTTCTAAGTATGGCAGAAGATATGTTCCGACCACCTCCGCAATACACCGTTGTAATGTCATATTGCCTCGAATGAACACCAAGGGAGACCTGCTGGCATAAGTAATCGCATCCCAAACCGTAACACCCACAGTGCGGTGTACGTGCCTTTCAACTGTAAATCGAAAATTCGGTCGTTCATCCCGTCTTCTTCTGACTCTCATACGACCGTTGTGCATCACTAAATAAAATCTAGATTCGTCACTAAAGACAATACGACGCTATTCAATATTCCAATGAAATCGTTCATTGCACTATTGTAACCGTTGCTGATAAGGTTCTGCAGTGAAAGGAAGCACAAGTTGCGGACGATATGTTGTTAACTCAAAACCTCCAATTCGGCGATAAACTGTTCTATGTGTTACAAGGCGACTTTCTTCACCAAAAACATTGATCACCAACTGCCCGAGCAGAAGAAAATCGTTCTCTAAATGCCAATTGTCTTAATCGACGATCTTGACGTTCATTCGTTCTTCTTGAAGCCCCAGTTCTTCTTTTACGGTGATCCTGGCCACCTTCACACCATGCGCGACACACTCGCATTACAGTAGATCGATTTGGATTTACACAGTTAGCAAACCAATAATTCGTCCTCTGTGAAATTCGCTTAATTGACGGTAATATCCTTGTTTACGTACTCTTGGTATGATCAAACAAACAAAATATGTTAACAAAAGAACAACAGCCAAAATAATGTTAATTAACAATGAAAAAGAACAACAAATCGTACGAAAAATACAGATCGAAAAAGTTAGCAAAAAATTATGATAACTGTCAAATGCGACGTTATCACATTACCACTAGATCTCAAAAGTTAATCAATTATTAATTAATGTCAACCCAACAGTTTTACCAACTTTGATTAAGAAATTCATACTCCTCTTCGGTGCATCAATTTCTATGTCACTGAGTACACATAACTTTTTTGCGATAAATCTCTTTAAGAAATAAAAAGTTTGAGAGCCTATTTTTTATTTTTACTTTCTTTTCCTTATATGAAATATAGGTAAAAGAAATAGTATCATTGTCGTTCAAAATTTTCGATGTCGAAATTTTAGTGGAAATGCAAGTTTTCAGGCCCCCTGAGAACGAAAATCTGTTTCTGGAAATTGGGCTACCTATGTCTGTGTGTGTGTGTGCGTGCGTGTGTGTGCGTGTGCGTGTGCGTGTGCGTGTGTGTGTGCGTGTGCGTGTGCGTGTGCGTGTGCGTGTGCGTGTGCGTGTGCGTGTGTGTGTGTGCGCGCGCGCGCGCGCGTGTGTGTGTGTGACTGGCTGTGCGTGTGTCTGCCTGACTGTGTGACAGTGTGTCCTCTATGTGATCAGGATATCTTGAAAATAAAAGGGCCTATATAAAAAGCAGTTTATATTTGAGTTTGTAATCATAGAACACGCAACAACTACATTTTGATTAAAATTAGATAACCAGAAGTGTAACTTTACTCTTGTCATTTTTTGGTTTTCCGCAATTTTCTTGAAAACGGCTCTAAAGATTTTTTTAAACGCCTTGTTTTTACACGAACCAATCGATTTCTCTGTGAAAATTAGTTGAGGTTAGTTATCCAGGAAAATTTCCAGAGTTAAGCCGTGTTTTGTGTATGCAGTAGTTTGGATGGTTGGCCGTTGCAATTTTCATTCTCAAAATTAACGTAAAGAATATTTTAATCATTTGTGGACATTATTTTTATATCTACAATATATCAATATATCTACAATACGAAATCCGTGCGTTATCCCACACCAGAGTTTTAGAATTGTTTTCGATAAGCATATTTTCTATTATTTTCGTGGTAAACTATTAAATTTCAGTAGAAAATCTTGAGCAAATTCGTAGATATATATATATTTTCTTTCAAATCTCGATATAGTGTTTAATTTATGAAAACATTGTAATAACTTGAAAACGATAAATTTCAAAGGGCATATGTAGTCAATGAAGTCAACCTAAAATTTAAGGAAGAATGTAAATATATTATAAAATATACGACATTTAGTTTAAAATAAGAAAGTTGAAAAAAACGAAATGCCCTACATATTTACAAGTTATAAAAAATAATAGTTTATTTATAACTAACCATTATTTACAACTTTTCCTTTCTATCCGCTTTGGTTACTAATATAAGGTATAGGTCCGTTTTATTTCAGATACTTTGTACAAATACTTGTTCTCCTACACATATGTAATATATCTGGACATTTTTAATTAAAATAAAAATTGCAAATGTTAGTATCAGTAGACGGTTGTTACAATAATTTGATTGTAAATTTTGGAATTAGAAGGGCCCTAATTTATGGAACAGTAACTACTTGGAAAACTTTATCGTATAGTAACAAAAACATTTGTGTTTTTTATGACTAAAATAGACAACATAATAATTGTAAAATATAACACTTAATAGAATCACATTATTTATCTTTAATAATTAGTAAACTAGGTGACCAAAATATTTATAATAACCAAAATTATTCAAAGTATTCTGTATATTAGCAATAAAACTTTGAATTGATTCAGAGTACGGGATAAATGGCAAAATTACATGGCTGAGTTCATAAAATGTAACAAATAATACAGAACTAGATGAAACGTGTAATATTTATTTATAAAACACAAATTTAATGTGAGCGTGAAGGACACATTGGTAATAAGAGAATTGAAAGCAAAGTTTTATAGGAGGTATTGTAAAACGTGTATACTTCTTTTACATTAAACTTTTATTACTTTGAATAACATTTTAACTTTAATGTTTTGTATTTATTTAGATTATATAGCTTGCATCTAATTTTGTTCAAAGTTTATTATAAAGGCTCTAATTTTGAAATAAATTAAAATTTAGTAATAATATATTCATACAATTGTTTAGGTCGTAACTTCTTCACAAGATAGAGCTGCATATTTCATTGAACGATTACTAACGTTTAGTTTTAAGTGTATTTTTAATCAATTAATATTTGATTATCTCATTAATAAAATAATTTAGCTTTAGAATTTAGACAATAGCGTTTTATTAAAAAGTTTTATTCTTGCTGGCATCAAACGTTATAAAATTAGTTTTGATCGTGTTTTTTCTGATTATTACAATTTTAACTAATTAGCTATAATAATTAAAATAAGTTTCATGTTGATGTCGTTTTATTATTACTTACATCGGATCATTTATTGGTTGGAAGTTGATTCCTATAAGTGCATTTTTTCGAAAACGCTTACTCAATCGCAATTCATAATGTATACCTTTTTTTACTAGTATTAATTAGGGAGTCAGAATCTGAAATTGGATTTTTAAAATAATGAAGAGTGAAAACGTTATGGAAGGTTTTACTATAGGAGTTGGTCACTACCGCACCCCTATGATCAATATAAATATGGTTTCTTGACTAAGATCTCGTTTAGAGTAATTTATCTGCCAAAAATAATTAACATCGGTTGGGCGGTTTTATTTTTGCAGCGGAAAATGCAAAAAATTGTTCCAAATTTGGAAGCTTCTATCTCGAAAACAAATCACTTAAGGGCCAAAATTCATATGAGCTCTTCGACTTATTTTGGTCACTAGAATATGACTCCAAGAGATTTTCTATGTGTATATATATATATATATATATATATATATATATATATATATATAGGTATATAGGTATATAT
>JAHWXV010576120.1:0-12311 GCA_024586415.1 Phrixothrix hirtus | reverse complement strand
GTATTGTTCGCCGTTGAAATATCTTATAATTCATCTCTTTTGGACGTTTTCTTCTTGAACGGCGTGGTGCCCAAAGAAATTCTTATTCTAGCTACTGTTTGTAATTAAATTTACTCATTACTTTACGTTCTACATATTGGCTAACTATCGAACTAACCTCACACCGACCCGAATTCCGCAACTATTTTTGAGCTGTCGTGCACTGTATGCAATTCGGTCCATTTGTCTCAAATGACCGTAGCAAGCTTAGATCATAAGTATACGGCATTGGCCTGGGGTTTGCTTAAGACTTGATGCAAGAGAATAATTATCTAACTTAATGTCATGTTTATATTCATATTTTGAACATACATAGGTAAATATTGTTGTATTTTACTGCATGATGTTGATTTTTAAATAAACGACAAGTACATCTTTTGCAACATTTCCATCAGTGACTTCATATTTTTATAGGCACTTTTTGTTACTGGCATATATAAAACAATTAACACTAGCTTTTAATTTAATAAACAGTGCGTGTGTTCACAATTTTAATAACAAATCCGATATCAACGTAAGATAACTTTTAATAGCCTTTATTTATTCTTAGTAAATTGTACATTATTTATTTAGATGTATTCAGTTCAATATTTACTTGGGAGTACACTAATAATAAACGTATATATTTATATTTAGTTATAACAACTACTTAATAAGATAAGATTCATAGGAAATCTGCACTAAATGATATGAAAATCTCCGGAGTTAGCAGCCTTTCGCGTGTCCAGTAACTTGGATGGGTGACTGTTACAACAATTGTAAATAATATTTTAATCATTTGTGGACCTTATTTATATATCTATATACGTAAAAGAAAGTCGTGTGTTGTCTCACACCAAAATCAATGCAATATTTATAATGTTTATTCTTTTCCTTCTCGATCTATGTCCATACACTTGTTATAATATAAATAAGAAAACGAGGTTATCGCGATTCAATTGCCTACTTAACTATTTTAGGCGCAATGGATTCTATGACGTCACAGCTCCGGTACGATTTTCAATTTTAAAAATGAATTTACCTATGGAAGACATTTTAGAAAAACCTAATTTTTTGTATATATACTACATAAAGTATACTCTTTCTAAATATTAAATAAAAAATTCCTGAATAACCCTAATAATAATAATAACCCTATTGTTGTCAGCTGGGTGGTATATTGAACTCCAGAGGATCTCTTCGGCATTTTGATAAAGAATTTTTATTATCGAGTCACTTGCCAAATTAAGTGGAGTTTTTATTGTTATTTTTAAGCATGTTTCGTTAAAAATTGACGCTTTAACATAATGGAAACATCAATCAGTTCTCTTTAAACATCAGGCTTTTTGATATCCTCAAATTATTATTTTTGTTTACCATTTTTCCTTGTGGGATACATTCGTAGTGAACAATACTCTCAAAACTGGTCACACTGACACATTTGTCTAACGCTTTTCTGTTAGGTGTCCCAGTAATGATTCAGCCCAAGTTTTGAATCATTTCAATTGAATTGATTTATTATCATTTGTGGAGCTATTTCGGAAAATTATGCTAAATACAACACAGAAATCATTTGTAAAGTTAATGCCACAGTATTTACAATTTTGTAAGTAAACAAAGGTTAACGATGCATTAAAAGTAAAAGACAGTGTGTCATCCTATTAATTGCTAAAGTACTTAGATGCAACGCGAAGTACAACTACATAGATTTTGATAAGATCTCTAAGGACGTTAGTATCCAAGTAAAACATACATTAAAAATGCTTATATCATTATGCTATATAATTGTACGTACGCACATAAAGCGTAACGTGGACATAACATAAAGTGTTTGCATTGACCTACTAATGTGACTAATGTCTGCCTTTCGGAAAAGCATCCATACTTATGCAATTAGCTATGAGAAATTACTATACTTTATTTCAACCTATTACAAATGTGAATTTTTTAAATAATAAATTAATTATTAACTTTATGTTATCCCTTGATATTTTCTCAACAACACATTTTGTCACTCACGGTCTCTATTTAATCCGCCCTTTTTACACGGTACGCTTATCACTGGCTTGATAAAAAAACTCACTAGCGGGACATTTTAGAAATAGTACAACATGTACAGAGTGTTCTAATAAAGCATGACCTAAAGAAACATGATTTCTTTAAATAGAACTTTTCATATATTTTTATGGCAATTCGAACCGCTAGAAAATCTATATTCAATTCTAAAATTTTTTGGAATTGAATACAATGTTACCAAGTTATGGATTTTGTAAATGTTTTTGGCCTATATCAATCCTTCAGTTACGATGTAGTAAGATTTATGTAAGTTAGGACTCACCTAGAATCCACTAATCCCATTGTAAAAATATAAACAAGATTTTGTATACAGGATGTTTAAAAATTTGAATTTTCGTGATTTTTTTTAAACAGAACACCATGTAGTTTATTATAATTATGAATATAACTTTTAGTTGTCTTCATTTTTGATAGTTTTTGAGATATTACACATCTTTTCATAGAAATCCCGAAAATAGTAATGAAGTATGGGATTTGTTTGCGTTGATAATACTCTAAAAGAATATTTAAAAAATTCTAGGAAATATCAAGAATTTTTTAACGTAGCTATTTATAATTAAAGACAGTTTTAACGTATTATTGACCAATCAACATTTCATAGAAGTGGTTCATTAAATTAGCACATTTTCATTAATATTGTAACGTTAAATTTTTGATTTCGTAAAATTTTGAGTAATTAAATTATTTAAATAAACCCGATTTAAATTATTAAATTACTCAAAATTTGTAACGTTAAATAATTTTTTAAATCATAAATAATGTTTTGCCCAATTCTGAAATCGAATTACCCAAAAATTTACGAGATTAAAAACCTAACGTTACAAATTCTCCCTTAGCAAAACCAAATAAAAATAAACCTATCGTTAATAAGAAAATATTTAAAATCGAGAACTCTTTTCCATTAACAACTAAGAAGGAAAAAGTCAAACCTAAACCTTCAGTAATAAACCAAAAAAACTAATGAGACTAGAAAAATAACTAAACACCCAAAGGTATAAACCATATTACTAATGATCGTCAAAGCCGTTTGCAACAAATAGTACCTTACAAACAAAGGTAGCCCATATCAAACTAAAATAAATTTGTTTACGTAGCTTGGTAAAAGTTGAAAAGAAGTCACTACAAGAGCTAAAAACTATTACCAAAAAATTTCTAACGTGAACATAGTGTAATGAAGGATGTGAAAAGATACGTAACGGTGATCTTTACCACAATTCAAGTTAAGCTCGTTACTATTTTTTCCAAGCTTGTTTGGCCAACGAAGCGAACGGGTAGTGATCAAGTGAAAAGTGTTTAAAAACACAAGAACAGAAAGAAAGATCACTAGCAAAGAAAAATTCTGGAGTGAGATTTAATCCAAAAATACGATAAAACATTAAGTCGAAGTTACTCGAAGTAACAAGTAGCAATAAATTGAGAAGATTGAACCGATTAAGTAAAATTGATTATATCTGAAGTAAAACTGATAAATGCTAGAAACCAAAGCAAAGTAGAAAATAAATCCGAATCAGAATTTTAAATTATTCTAAACCAAACAAGCTGTTTAATCCTAAATAGCTAGTTACAAGTTGAAAAGTCTACCTCAAGAAAAATTAGGTGAATTATCGGACGCCTCAGAGTCAATTAAAGAGCAAAGAACAATGAAAGATAAATTAACTTAGTGGCAATATAGATACGGGAGTAAAATGAAATGAGCAACTCCAAATACTCGCCAACTTCACTGATTAAAGAGATGGTAAAGACAATAGAACTAAAGTAAGATGAAGAAGAGATATTCTAATCGATAAAACAATGATTTTAAATTTAAATTTGAAGAAAACTGAAATGGAACAAAAGAAAATTTGTGAGTATCTAACGTATTTAACGAAAAGAAGAATACCAAAGAGAAAACTGAAAGAGAGAAGATGCCAAGATGGAGACCAAACCAATGGTTGCAGCATTCTAAAATTGTTACACGGCCAAAAGATATTACGGAGTGCTAACAAAAAATCGAATTGCTCAAAATTTTACGAGACCAAAAACTCAATGTTACAATATGGTATCTAAAATTGCCATACCAATTATTGTTAATAATACTTTTAAATAATCATTGACACGATATAATTTATATGAATTTTGTAGTATATTTGTTAAACAAAAATCTTAGACCTAGCAAAGCAGTGTTTGGTTCGCGTCACAGTCAAGTTGTTTTAAATTATTTATTAGGCTAAGCGAACCTGATTTGATATGACGCTCCAAAATAATTAAACTTTATATTTACAATGTTATTTACTCAAGCTAAAATAAAACCTTTGCTTCTGACTATGTCGAAGGCTTTATTATTTAAATAGCAAACAAATAAAAATTTATCATTAAAAAACATGTACTATAAAAAACTAAATAAAATATCAATAATTTTAAATATGATTGTATTAACTTAAAAATTACTAAAATAGTATTAATTTAATAGTATTGATAATTTAAAAAATTATACCAACAGAATTAGTTTTCAATATTTACAGAAGGTGGTTATATTCTAAAAAATTTAAAATTATCAGTTAAATCCCACAGTAGGTACCTTAAGGATTATAATGGTTAAAACATGATTTCTTAATCAAGCACTATCTCTAAATAATTGACAGCTTCGACAAAGAATAAATATAATAATTATTTTTCTATAAATATTAATTTTAACTATTTGTACGGAGTGTAGATGAATTAAATGTTTATCTAATTTATATCTTTTTACATTCACGTACTGGTTGTCATTATTTATATGTATTGATGAATTAGCCTTTAGTGATTTGGTTTTTCACGTTATCCCTCCCTATCCTTCGATGGTTTCTTGAAACTCAACACATTAATTTATTCAATTTGTCGGGTCTTACCCTCACAATTAATTGGTTTCTTGAAGTTAATTGATGAGTTAAGTTAAGTAGTCACGTAATGCGACTACTTAGAATAGATTATAAGTTAAATTATAAACTTATTTTTTAAGAGTTTATGGTGAGTTCAGTTTACTTGATAAAACACTTTTTTAACGGTGGCTTGATGAAAAAGATGCGATTTTTGGCGTTTTCATGTATTTTATAAGATTTGCATATTGGAAATATTCAGAGTTTCATTATAACAACCAGTAAAATTTGAATTATTTAATCACTAACTAATATTCTCATGATTAGTTTAAATCTTTCCCCGTACAAGTATTTTATAAATCTTACTTACTTTAGTCGAAGTTTTTCTATTTCTCGGATTTAAATTTACAAACATACAGGTAGTTTATTACTAAAAATATTATTTTCTAGTTTTATGAACATCATGCACTATTATTAAATGCGTCATTTGTTTCTTTACTGTTATTTTGTAATTTTAATTTTTATGTACAATATTGGGATAATTATGAATATAATTAATTAAAATAGTTAGATTTTTGACGAATGATTAATTATTGCTATAAGTTCGTTAACAACGCGTAAATAAAAGTGGAGATATCCTAAAAACAATAAGACACATTCTTATCCACATAAAACTGAAGTTTTAGAGACAATTTAAGAATGACCTTTGTCACCGATCGGTTACTGAATCAATCGCAAAAGCGATCACGAAAATATTACACTGTATGTGAAAGATTGATATTGGCCATAAAACACTTAAAAAGTTCGTAACTTGGCAATACTGCATTCAATGTCAAAAATTTTTAGATCGACTAGTATAATTATCATAAAATATATGGAGTGTTCCATGTAACACAACCATGCTTCTTTAGAACATGCTTTAATGGGACACTCTGTACATATACTATTTTCAAAATGTACTTCATTTAATCTCATTTACATCCTCTCTGTCTCATGATAAGTATTCCATTAAAGAAGGGATTTCTTTTGAATATAAGATTTGTGATGAAATACTTTCGAGATTAAGATTAACGTGTCGGAAGGCCATATTATTTATTAACTATAGAATGGTATACGGAAATGAAATCATGGTTAAAGTTACATGGTTTATTTAATTTTGATTAATAAATTAATTTAGAATCGATAAAAACAAAGATACGGTTGATTTGTGGACGGTATAAAATACTATTAAGCTAATTAAATAATTATGTTGAATTTTTACGGAAAAAGGATGGAAATAGCGTTCAAATCCTAAATGAGAGGCAAGGTCATTAATAAATAATAATTGTTTTATTAATTGAAAATGAAAATGCAGAAGGTAATTGATAAAAAACTCATTGGTAAATATGATTGGTTCAATATAGAATTAAAAATAGAAAAATTCAGTGTGAGACAACACACGATTTTATCCTATATAGTTAATATTTAATTGTACATTATCGAGATTAAGTAAAAGCTAATTCGTAAAATAAAATTTTATATAGCAAACTAAATTCCAAGTTAATTTGAGAAAAATATTTAGATATTTTAATAAAAAGTGAATATGTAAATAATGTTAATAAATCATTAAAATTTTAATTCCCATTTATTTCCAAAACAATAATTTTAACGGCCACCCATCCACGTTTCTAATCACACGAAACCGGCTTAACTTCCGATTACTCAATTCACACAATTTAGGTGAAAGGACCCTAAGTGTATAAGAAATAGCAAGTTCAAATAAAATCATTTGAGCTGTTTTCAAGAAAAATGAAAACCTAAAAATCCCAAGAATCAGGTGGTACTTCCGATTATCTGATTTTAACCACAATTTTATTGTGGCGCATTAGAACTCACACGGGCTAATTTTTAAACATATCATTTTTGCCTCAGTGGGCCCTCTAAAAGTAAAAATAATACTTTTTCTATATCCATTTTTCATAGAGAACGTAAATAGGGGCTAATTTAATTAAAATCTAATCTATTGTAACCTAATTAGAAACAATAAGAGTTCCGTAGAACATTCCAGTACATTCCAGAAAGTTTCATCTAACTAAAATAAATCATGTTATCATGAATGATTCATTGCTGTAACTGATATTTAAATAAATCCAAGGTTACAGCAATGAGCCATGGCATTGGAATTTATTACATCAGCATTATGACTAATTTATTCCTTACTAAAGTAGAATGTTATAGGCTTCTTCTTTCTATAAAAATACGAGACCAAATTCCTTTAGTTTCAGTTTTGCTCAGAATCTTGTCTTGTTAAGTAGCTGTTTTAAATAAATAAATATATAAACGTTTATTATTAGTGTTCTGAAAAATAAATACTGCAGTGAATACGTGCTGTAATTTAGTGAATATAATTAAAGACTTTTAAATAATTAACTAGTTTCGTTACACTATTAATTGAAATAAAACTATAAACCAATGAGAATAAAATAAAAAGAATTTAAGCCTTCGCTGAGTTCAGATTCACGCAGATGCTATCCGAAGTGTTTGCATTGTCATCTTTGGAAGCGCTTTGTAGGGTTTTTGCATCTAGCTAATCACGCCACTCCACGTCTCGTTCAAGTGCTGCAATCGCTAACAGATTTTCCACTCAATCTGTAACATCTTGTATTATTTCAATTGTCAATATATTATTTTAGTTGTTATTACATGTATTAAATTGCCATTATTACATTATGTAAATTCATTGTTAAATTATTATTGTTGAAATTGTACTGTAATCTGTTTTTGGCTCTTTTATTTATTTATAATACAAGCAACTGGATAAACAAGTATCTTTGCCTACAAATCCTTCGCATTATTTGTTAACCTAAAAATGCCCTTAGAAAGATACTTTGCGCTTCCAGAGAATTGGGACACACCCTGAGATAATAAAGCTAACCGGAGTAGCTGTATTTCCATTTTTCTACCTTCTTATAGTAACGTTATCCTAAGATTTCGTTACATACTTGGCACAGTTGACCTAGAAAGGAATATTCTTGATATTTAATGTGTATACCACAATTAAAAGCTTTAGTTTACTAAAATTTATTAATATAAACTGAAATGTAAATTCACAGACTACCCTCATACCATCATACCTTCATAGTCTACTATTTTCAGTCAATAATATTCAATTTTTTATTTTAAGTAGAACACCCTGTACATTTTTACAGATTCTCTATTAAAAAAATGTGAATACATACTATTTGTCTTAATAAATAAAGTTACATCATAAAAAAGTGTTTAAGCTGTGGCGAAACAATTGCATTTCCACTGAAATGTCGTTGCATATGCCAGATATTTGTTAATCTAAAATAATAGATAACGAGAAATGAATTTTAGAAATGTAGAAAAGTCTGATACGTTGCGATGTTATTACTTAAGTGACAACTGCCCCCAAGCTGCCATTTTCTATGTAAATCGATATTCTAATAGAAGACTACCATATTGTAAAACATCTTAAAATTCACATATAACATTAACAAGCTTCGGAAGTTTCACGAAATAAAAGCAGAATGGAATTAAATAAACAGTGCCGGTTTTAGGCATGTGCAAGCGATTCATTTCAGACGGCTTGAGTTTTGACCAGCATCACGGGTCAGAGTTTCCGACACGTGAGATGAGGGGACATAGGAGTCTCCGACGATAATCGCGAGAGAATTAGCCCCGCATTTTTTGCACCTCTCCCTTATAATTGGCACTACAAATAGACGAGATACTGGGGAAAACGATGAAATTAACATTTTAGCATATTTTAAGGCACATCCATCCTCTTTAAAAGAACTAAATATTCCGAGATATAAGGTGACGAAAATGCTTTTGTGGTGTACATTATGCAATTGTTTCACAGAAATATAACAAAGCTGTTTTTATGCTGTAATTTTTTTGTCAATATTTTGAACAAAGAATTAACGATATTTAAGAATTTATACAAATATGCAGGGTATTGTGTTTAAAATTTTATTTTTGTCTAAACATAAAGACTTCACGCTAACATACAACTTAAAAATAAAAAAGTTATAAGCTATGCAATGAAAAATCAGTCACGCTGTATAAATAAGTAAACACTGTTGTTTCAGTCTACGACTTTGTTTATTTTTAAAGCTTGTAACGTCACTTTGACTTGTTTGGGTAGCTTCGACAGAAATGGGTCTAAGGGGAAGATGCTCAATAACAGACGGAATATGGTTGTGGGACACTTTATATTTATTAGCGATTTTGTACTCAGTGCTCTGTTTGGCAATTGCTTGTAATTGTTTAACCTTTTACCTTTTTGCCCTCTACCGATGTGCTTTTGCGGGATTTGTATTGCTTAAGTTTATTTAGTTTTGATTTTCGGTCTATTTGTTTGTATGCTATTACTCATTTTTGTATTTTTGATGTTCTTCCTTTTCAACGCATTTTAATTTTGCGAGCAATTGTCTAAACTTTTTGACTTATACTGAGTATAGTCTAGTGAAGTTTAAAATGCTTAAGCCTGTGCGCTAGTTATTTTTATTTTTATTTATAGTATTTTTGGTTATTTTGTATATTTCTTAACATCTTTTGATGCTTAAAAAATATTAGAAAAATGCAATGCTTTGTCAAACTTTTGTAACTTTTTATTTTAATTGAATATAATTTTTGTTTAGTTCAATTATTGATACAGAATATATATTTAGATATTTACTGAATTTTAATTTAAATCTAGCTATCTACATTTTACAATCTAATTTATTATTCTATGATTTTTATACTAAAAAGAATAGTGTAATTGTAATTTCGCTACGCCCTATTAGATGGCTCGCCTTAAACGTAATACGCTTGCGTCATTTGCTTAAGACTCTTAGTAACCGATTTTGTAAAATTCCGTCTAAATTTTTATTTTGTTTGTACCAATTCGTGATATTATTAATCCTAATAGGACGAATTATCTCGTATTGGGGTTATGATAAATTTAAATGCAAACTGAATTTGCGGACTAGTTCAATGCTGAAGACTTACGCTTACATCAAACCAGGTAGGTTTTATTTGCTTATTTACAGTAGTTACTTTTAATGGTGTAGTCAAAAAGGACCGTAGCAGTGCAAAAAATATCCCAATATTTTCAGTTAGGATTTCGTTAAAATTCTGGTCGTTTTTAAGAATCAAACTTAAAGTCGTAGAATAAGTGGTCATTCTTTTGAAGACGGTGTCTTACGGTGGGTATTGGTCTCGGTCGCTTTGTAACGATTTAAAAATAGTTATTAATTTTTCAATCTTTAATTACTTTAAATTATTAACATTCTGCTTTTAATTGTATTAAATATAATTGCCTTGGTGGAATAACATTCTGTCCGTTCAATATCGCGACCTTATTGCAATTTCACAAAATATGTTACTTTAACTATCGTATTTATAATTGTTACTTTAAAAAATTGTAAATAAAACTGGATGTTCATATTATTTTCAATAAAAATAATAATAATTTGAAACTGAAGTATATCATAGGTTGTCGAGGAATGTTTTTGGTAGAAATTTTGCTTTATTTTAATTTTAATTCATTATTTTTACCCTAACAATAGTATCATGTATACCTGAGAACTGTGATTTTATGACATATTTTTATATCGTTCAAATTGTGCGGTTTGATTTTTATTATTTTTTACCAGCTTTATTGAGTGTTATTGAATTATTTAACTATAAATTTCTTAATTTTAAAATTAGATGGTAAAAAAATGAACCATGGCAACTGTTATTAAAAATTATTATTTATCGAATTTAGCAAACGACTTTACCTGTTTATCAG
This sequence comes from Phrixothrix hirtus, assembly GCA_024586415.1. Classification (NCBI taxonomy): domain Eukaryota; kingdom Metazoa; phylum Arthropoda; class Insecta; order Coleoptera; family Phengodidae; genus Phrixothrix; species Phrixothrix hirtus. Next base: position 1,601 of record JAHWXV010576120.1, on the reverse strand, counting down.
CGTTCTTTTTCTCATTTCTCATTTAGCCAACTAAAGAAATAGTTTATACTTCATGACAACCGAACTCACGTTAATTAATTAGTTAAGTAATATCTGACTATTTATTTAAATTTTTTTGATAGAACAGCGGTTAACCTGAATTTCATGCATTATTTTTAATTATATTTAACCATTGATATATCTTTATAGCAGGATTTGATGTATTTGATTGTATGTACACTGATGAGAAACATAGTAAGCCCTTGAAAACAATGTCCAGAGAACTTTTCTCTGTGTAATAGATTGTACTTGGAGAAGACTCGTGATAAGTTCTAATTTTGCATCGATTTTGGTCCTCTACTTATACCAAAAATGTCGGGGTGGGATACTTGGTTGTTGAATTCCTTCCTTGTTTGACGCAAATTTTTAATATTTTTGTAAAAATTAGTACAGTATAACGCTGTTATAGCGAGCCCATTATAATATGAACGATCGCCTATAACGAACCAAATCTTAAGTCCCGAACTGATTTACATTTATTACCGTACATTTTAACGAACAAATTTATAACGAATGGTCGGAAATAATGAACATTTTAATTATTGTAGATTAGATTTTACGATGATTTATAACGTACTTAATTTGAAAAGACTGCCTATTTTTAAAAATTAATGAACAAAGAAGATAAATGAATTTATTTACTTGTACTGTATTCAACAAACTTATGTAGAGACTGATAACGGAATTTTAAAATGCACGTCAAGAATTCCGTCGAATACGATACAACGCGCCATAACTTTTAAATGCACATCAATTTATCCGTGCTTTACACTTACATAAAGTTATGTTTAAACCAGATACGTACGTTTTACCCCACATAGATGTGCCGAAATTGTGAAAATTTCAGTAAAACTTCCATAAAGCTTGTCGCAGTGCGACACCGCAAAGGGTGAAGAAAAACGTTGCATGGGATTTGTTTCGTGTGTTCGAATGTACATCCGTTGCATTCTGCAGTGCCGCATGGCGAAAAGAAATAATAGGAATTGTAAAAGTAAAATTCCCTGCAAAGAATTTCAATTCGATGCGCCTCGCATTGCATGAGTTAGCGGAGATTTATGGAAATTTTACTGAACTTTTGATAGTTTAGTTGACTTTCGATCACCTTCGGCTACACATACATTTTTCACTTTACATTTAAATAAACGATAAGTTTACTTCTCTGCTCACTGATGTAGCGCGAAGCGTGCCGAAGAGAAATTTGCACGTAATTGTACATAAATCTTATGCAGTTTTAATTTATAGCTCATATAAGTAAGTGCGTTAACGTGCATTTTAAATGTTTTTGTCACAGTGAACAATCGCTTATAACGAACAAAATGCTTATAATTTTCGAGTTCGTTATAATAGAGTTATACAGGGCTATTACTGAGTATTGACGACCCTGAATGTCCCAAATAGGCAACCCAATTTACACTTTCATAGGCCGCTATACCAATACAAAAACATATATACCTTATTTGTAATATTTCCAACTGTCAATAATTAAGTTGTAATATTTAAACTACTACGAGTATAATGAACTACTAGTAAAATTGGTATTCACCTTTGTTAAAGAAATTTTT
>JAHWXV010576035.1:0-12759 GCA_024586415.1 Phrixothrix hirtus | reverse complement strand
AAAGTTTAATATATATATATATATATATATATATATATATATATATATATATTTACTTTCTCTTACCTATATGAAATATAGTATAAAGTATTGTTTTCGTCCAAAATTTTCTATCGAAATTTTAGTGTAAATACATGTTTTGGGGCCTCCTGCGTCCAAAAAACATGTTTTTAAAAATTGGCCGGTGTGTGCTTGGGCACGTGCGTGTGAACAGGATATCTCGAAAATGAAAAATCATAGATAAACAAAATTTTATATTTAAGTTTATATCATCGCTGCACACAGCTGCAGCAATTTCATTAAAATTCAATAACCGGAATTTCAACTTTACTCTTGCCATTTTTTGGTTTTTCGAGATTTTCTCGAAATCGACTTTAACGATTTTTATAAATTTTATATTTAAATTTATTATCTTCTGCACATGAGATGTCAAGAATTTAGTTAAAATCTGATGACCAGAAGTGCCACTTTACTCTTGTCATTTTGTGGTTTTTCGCAATTTTCTCAAAATCGGCTCTAACGATTTTTTAAAAATTTTATATTTAAATTTTTTATCTTCTGCGAATGAGATGTGAATTTAGTTAAAATCTAATAACTGCAAGTGCCACTTTACTCTTGTAATCTTTTGGTTTTTCGAAATTATCTCGAAATTGACTAAAACGATTTTTTTAAAATTCTATATTTAAGTTTTTCATCTTCTGCACATGAGACATTTAGAATTTAGTTAAAACCTAATTACCCAAAGTGCCACTTTATTCTTGCGATTTTGAAGTTATTTCCGATTTTCTTGAAAACATTTTTAACAATTTTTTTGAAACTTGCTATAGTTCTTATGACTTTGATATCCTTTTACATGAACGTAGAGCTTTTCTTGAAAAAATTCGTTGAAGCGAGTTATCAGGGAGAATCTCTCAAGTTACGTAGGGTTTTGTGTGTCCAGTAACTTGGATGGGTGTCTGTTACAATTATCATTTCCAAAATAAATGTAAATAATAATTTAATCATTTATGGACACTATTTCCATATCTTCTATGTGCACAAGTGAAAATTGTATGTTATCTCACACCAGATTTTTTTGATAAATATCACCATATTACTATTTGTAATCAATTATATTGTGTAGAATTTTAATGTCATGAAATAAGTTCAAAATAAAAATAGTAAATAAGTTTCGTATAAATTTGATGTCATTACACACCTTTGCATGCAGTAATATCTTTTCATACAAATTAATGTGGATCAAATGGACTTAAATTTTATACATACCAAAATTAAATTTATATAAAAAAATATCTACTGCAGCTTATTTTGCAGACATCCTGTATGTTGATATTGTGTTGATTTTTTTTATTCCATGTAGGATTTTATTTTTATAATAAAGTTATTTCTTTTTCAGATTCCTGGAGATAATCTTATTGGAAAGGACAGAGCAGCTACCATTGTTAAACAGCTAAATGACTTTATATATCTTTACAACAGAGAAACTGATATGTATAGTGAGATTTTATATCGACCAAGTGAACTTCCTAGCAAATTGCTTCTTCAATTTTTAGAAAATGCTCGGTAAGAGTTATCGTTTATAAGAATAATAATTATGTTAATGTTGAAAGAAATCACTTATATGTATAGGAAAACCTCATTAATACAAATTTTTAATTTGATTTATATTTATCACTTGACATTAAATTTTGATTAAAATTGGCATAATGTTTCCATGATATTTTAAATATTGGCTTGCATTTAAATAATTGTAGTAGTTAATGCTTAGGGCCAATTTCATCAACACATTTAATAATTCTATAATTATTTTCTATTGAAATGATTATTAACTATACAATCATTGGTATAGTAGTAATTAGTTGAGTAAGCTAATTGATGTTTAACCTGTATAATAATGCAATACTACAGCAAAAAACGTAAATTAACTGCATATTATATTGATTATCTCCTTCTTTATAAAACATAGTACATACATTATATATCTTTATTATATCCACTTTTTTAGGAGAAGTTTGAAATTATAATTTTGGTATAACATCTAGTCTGGTTAAAAAATAAATATATCATCGGTTAAAAAGAAAAGTGTCACAACTCCAAAATCAACATTTTGAAGATAAATATGAAAATCGATTGTATATGATATCCTCTATTAGTAGAAAAAATTGTCACAAAAATATTTTGTAAATGACTCCATCCAGGGAGATAGATAATAAATATTTTGCCATTTATTCTTATACAACAATCGTCAAGAAAAATGTCATAATTTAAACAGGAGTTGAATGTTTTTAATTTGAGCATTACTTATATAACAATATCTAAAAATGTTACTGTATTTTATGTTACAAAATAACAAAACTTTTATAACCAAAGAAAAATTGAAATTTAATGTGCTATTTATACTACAAACTTAGAATGCAGATTAACGTATTAAAATTCCTCTCCTGAAAAATGATGAATTTTGAGTTGTATCACTTTTCTTTGTAACCGACAATATATGTGGTATCATTTATCAGTAATGATATTATATTGTTGGCTGCCCTGTGTAAGTTTTATTTTGGCACTCCTCTACTCCCAAGCAAGAAAATACACTTTCAATTTTTAGAGAGTAAAATAGCACAATACACGTACGTACATTACATTTACATACTAAAAATGTGGATTTACATTTTAGTCTTTTGCAACATATTAATATATTTATTTAAGTTTTGAGTTTACACATTATGTTCTTAGTTTCCTTTAAATTTGCTGCCCCTAATATTTGTCTGCCCCATGTAATCTTATGGTTGAATCCTCTCTTATGCTGGTACTGCTATTATCATATTATATCCTATAAAATTTATTTCACTACTATGCTAAATACAATTATTTCTAATATTTATTTTGAATTTCAATTTATCTTTACACATCAATAGCAATTTCAGAACTAATTAAGCTGTGAGTTATCTATTTATATCTAAACAATAACTTTTAAAATATTCCAGAGAAGACGAGAAAGTAAGATTTATTTAAGTTGGTAATTTGTTATAGGGGTGATAACAAATGTGATTGCTAATTTTGTTACAATATTATACCCATTTAGGATGGTTAAATTCGTCATAATAAAAACACTTAGGCTTCAAGATAATTTCATTTGTTCTATATTTCATCATACTGTTATATTATAAATTTTACTGTAAAATGTTGTTAGCATAGAGACATCTTACTTATCTTTCTACCTCAGCCAAACTTTTTTAGTTGACATGTATCACATTGTATTCTACATGACAATGTTGGAAAATATTTTTGCTTTTATTGTTCATATTTTGGAATACCAATTTTTGGTATACACATGATATCCTTCATTTTCAAAATCTGTCAAGTATCTTTACAATAGCAGTTAACACTCCCATTAGATCGTTTCGGGGAATTTTTTTATCAGACCCTGTATACATGAATATTTTGTTAATGATTTCTGTTTCACATTCACATAATAAAATTAGGTTTTTGCTGAGCAATGTCTTTTTGAGTAAATATTTCTTAAAATGTAATAATCTTTTGAATTTATCCATGCACAAGTTTTGAAAAGGGCAAAAAAGTAGAAAATTTATTGCTTATTTTCCATAATTTATTACTTTCTAGAGGGTTTTTATTATCAATAAAGTGAATATATGTAAGACGTTACATAAATCTATTATAGGTAATTATTATTATTGGGATTATAGACCAACATTTTGAAAAAACAATTTTTTATATGAGGCATCAACAAAATTATCATCAAAAAAGAGTATATTTCATTTAATATTTCTCTCATGATTGTTCACTTTGTTCAGGTGCTGTACAAAATACAAAGTATCTCTGTCTCTGTTACTATTATACAGAGTGATTTTAAAATCCACTGACAAACTTAAACTATTCACATAGGGGTAGTTCTAAATCAAGAGAAAAAATTATTTTTAAAAAGTTTTTTGTCATTTCCAAAAATCACTGTTAACGAAATGATAAAGGCCTGTTTGAGAATCCCTGTAATAGCACAAGAGCTGATCATGTGGTTTTAATTGAATGAACTGTAAATACATGATGCAATTTTTGGTCATTCTAAAATGGGAATATTCTTTTCACTAAAACGTCACGTTCATTTACAGACATTTTCTGTAATGTTAATTTATCAGGCTTTTTTGTATCTTTATTAGTCTAATTCCATTTAATTTTAAGTTGAACATTGTGTTTGTGTAAATAATGGATAGGTTAACTAATATCAAAATGACAAACATTGTTTTAATTTATGGTGAAGCATTATGAATGATTCTTGTAAAAAGGTGTTTCTTTATTTTTTATGAATTTTAAAAAAGGAAATACCAAAATTTTGTTACTTATACAAATCAGGATAAACATGTTTAAAATTTAATGTTAAATTTGTCTACAAACAAATAAAGCAGTAGGTCATTGTTGTTAATGACCTATATTGGAATAGGTTAGTATACACACACACAGTAAATATATTCTGTAATTTGATATTAAAATAATATTTTATTTATCTATGATACGTAGAATTTGTCCAGATGTATTTATTTATATTCACATTTCCTGCAGTTTTCAAAATTCGACATTTTCAATTTTTTCCAAGAAAGTGTTCTATTTTATGGGATTTTCTTGTTAATGAACATGGTTAGGCCTCTACAGTACCATGTTAAAGTTTGTTGGTGGATTTTAAAATGGCCCTGAATTCATTATTTCACTATCGATATATATTATATGTTGAAAAATATAATTATTCCAACACAATGAAGTATAACAGTATATTAAAAAACAAGTTTCATAAGATATGTTTTTATCACATGAGTTTAAGGTTAGAAAATGAGCCTCTTAGAGGGGAATTCTCTAAAGAATTGGTCTATTAAAACATATTTAACGAGTTTTTAATACTATTTTATTTATTTGCATTTGTGTAGCTTAAAATGTAAGAAAAAATGTTTCATGTTAACGTACCAGGTGGTATCTCGTAAAGGTAAATATAGGGAATTCAATGTTATTTTTTTATGTATGTTTTTACGATCTCCCCAGTTGATTTTTTAATAAAAATGAAAGATAGGTACCCTAAGCATAATAAAATACTTGTATTTAAAGGAAATTAATTTAAAAGTTAAAAAAATGTGTCCTTGAATGGGATTTGAATATTGGACTGCTTGATTACAAGGGTGACAATCTAACCACTAGACTATCATACCCACAATTAATTTCAGTTGTTGGAATGCACTATTTGATCTACATTTTGTATTCTATTAAAATTGATAATAACATGGAATTAGTTAATAATACATAAATAAATTTAGTCATCTTGTAGAACTTTTAATTGAACATTTTTTACATTTACATATTTATTACAAAATCAACTGAGAGGATAATAAAAGCATAAGTAAAAAATAACACTATATTCGCCTTTACGAGTCATCATCTGGTATAATTGATTTAGGGAATTTTGTAATAGTTGGTAACACTAATGTTTTGACAGTTGAATATGAAAATTTTGTCAATTTTCTATTTAATGTTGACATTTAATAAGGTTAACTTTCAAAGTAATATATTCCATGTTAAAAAAAGGGTTATTTTAAACTCAATGCATTTCGTAATGAGTTCATTATGACAAATAGATACCACACCAATAGATACCATAAGTTATAATTAATCTTTGAAAATGATTTTCATCTAATTTATATAACCAAAAGAAAAATTACAAACTAACTCAAAAATATTAAAAGAATGAATATCATATCTCTTTAAACCTTAATATTGTCTTGGCCTCATTTCCCAAGTAATTCAAATTTTATATAAATGTTGAAAATTTTAATCTAGTTCATAAGAAAGTTGAACAAGTTTTTATGTAAAAATTTATTACAAACATGTTTCGTTTATGCCACATTTTAATTACACCTTTTTCTTCCATGTTAAAAATTTTATGTGAAATTTTGTTAAAACTTTTCTTAATTAGATTAAATCTCCCATATATTCGTGTTTTTTAGACATTGTGTTAAATATGGTTCCTTATATTTTTGCGTTCTGTACATCACACCAAATAGGTTATTGTTAGTAACTGTTCAAAGCAAATTCAAAATATTAAGCATTGTGCAGTTGTTAAATATTTGCATATAAAAAGCTTAAAAAATGAAGACTGTACTGGATAAAAGTATTCCTTCATATGCAACAATAAAATTGGTGACCAAGTTTAAATATGATCACATGAGCATTTTAGATGAATGCCTAATGAGGGTCATTACACTAGAAATGATCACCAAAATCCATGATATTTTGTTGAAAAATAGATGACTGAAATAACTATTATTGTAAGCATTTTATCATGGTCCAATTCGTCGTGAACTATAGACTAACGTTCCCAGGATGATGACCACATTTTAAACGAGCTAGGCCAACTACACTGGTGGGTTCTAGGCTATCGACAGGAGTTGCTTATGAATGCTTTGTCCTGCAGACATACATTTCTGACGAGTATATTCCGGCAGTATACAATTAATCTGGTTAAGAAGCAGGGTTGTATTCAGAAGCACCAGTCTCGGATGGTGAAAGAGGAGACACCAGATCGAAGACCAATGAGACAGAACCGATCTCACATGTCAATGGGAGGGGGGTTGATTACCTGAGTATCAGGCTGAATGCCTTACAGCAGTGTCAATTAGTCCACTACCAGAAGGCCACTATGGAAGGTTGCCCTTGATACCCCTAGGTATCATTGTAACTCTTAAGTCTATGTAAGCACAAAATAAAAGACAAGTAAACTTCAACAATCAATAAATATAATTATTGTAAATCTCTGAGCACGTGCTCAATGATTCATCCCACATTCAGAACCTCTCATCACTCGTGTGTCCTTTACCAATTCACGTAACCTCTTATCATAAACGATTAAATCAATCATGCTTCTAGACTCTCCTCTTTGCCACATATACAAATGGATATCCTTATGTTTAAACCATGTATTTGATACAAACATGCCCTTTTCTAAGCATAGCCCAACTACGCTTCCCCATTCTCATTCGTTCTGGGATCACCGTAAGGGCCAATTACACGATCTATGTTTTCTCTTACTCCCACCCATCCATTCAGGTCGCCCAGTAAAATCACTCTGTCATTCACGTGACATGCATTAAGTACCCCTTCTAATACTATCGAAAAGGTTTCACATTCATCCTGATTATCACCATTCACCAGAGTATAACATGCTACAACCACTACTTTCCTGATGCCTATCTTCATTCAAACCCAGAGTAGCCAGGGATACACCAATTCATACTCCCTTAAATGCTCTTTAGCCAATTTGCTCAAAATCAATCTCACTCTTTTTGAACCATGTGTTCAACTCTCTACTCCAGATTAGAAACCTAGACATCCCTCATCAATCTCTATTACTTCTTTTTCTTTCCACTTAGTTTCACTCACATACAGCACATCTAACCTTCTCTCTCATGTCACTCAAAATCTCGTGTTCCTTTCCATATATCCCTCTTAAGTTCCACATTCCCACTTTCCATTCCATATTCTCGCGTTTATTCCATGGTGGATCAATCTTGTTCAATCTCAGCCACCCACCATGGCTTTGATTGTCTGAGGCTTTCATTTGATTCTTTTTAGTAATATTTTTAAAGGTAGACCTGGTTGTTAGCCTAGATCATACCCTATGTCAATGTCGCATTCCCTACTTACAGAATCGACATCATACCAGTCAGCGTTGGCGTATTTATCCTACGTGCTACAAGCGCAATCACAATCCCAGCATTATCCCAGGCATGCCTAATGCTACTTTATACAGACTAAGCTCCCTATCATTAATGGGTTACTCTGCAAGCCAGCATGTAGTTGCCCGTGCTGCGACTACTAGGAAATATACGTAATGCACTGACACACTCGGGCACCCAGAACACTACCAATTAACAAACTGTAGAGTGTGAGTAGAGCTTTAGTTTTATTTATGCATTTGATGTTCCCGTTTAAGAAACTTAGGAATTTGAAACTATGAATTGTTTGCATACATAGTAATTTTTACTTATGGTTTGTCTATTTATAGAGAAAATTGTGCTTAGTATTCAAATTGACATCTTTATTTTTTCGACTCCTTATATAGTTTAATTTAATTTTCCCCATGGGTTAACGTGTGCTAGTATAAAGTCTAGTTTACATAATAATTCTCCATTCTTAAATGAAGACCACATCTTTGTTCCTTATTATCACAAGAAATGTTTTGTTACCAAAATGGCTCTAGAAAATGCTTCCATATTTGTTTACTGTGGCATCAAAGAACGGAGTTTCTAATGTTTTTAATGTTTAAAAATGAATACTGCAGACACATGTTTGCTTACATTGACAACTCAATGGGAAGTCTCAAAATAATGCAATGGATTGAAATAACCAATGAAAAATATCTAGTGGAAAATGTCTTGCATATAAATTTTACCAATTGTTTCTTATGATTTCAGAAAAATGCGCCTACTGCAGGCCGATATTAGACAACATTAATGAAAAATGAAAACCACCATATGTTTTAAACTTTAAACAATTTGAAGAATGTGCAGATTTGACAAAAAAAATATCTGTAACTACTCATGTTGGAATAATCCATTTACAAAAGTAGCACCAGTTACTTATAACCTTCAAAGTTCATTATATTTATTAAATAACATAATGTATAATGGAATTAAATAATTTAAATGACAAAATTACCTAAGTTAAAGAAATATAAATTTTTCTAGAACCAAATACAAAAAGTAAGAATTAACTTACTATTTGTAAATTAAGAATATCAAAAGATATCATATTTCATATATGGAGTGTTTCTAAAAAGTTTAATAATCGAAATTGACACAAATATTGATTAAATTACTTTTATATGTACTTTATATATAGTGTAACGAAACCAGTTAATTGTTTTAATATCTTTATTTATATTCACTAAGATTAGGTTATTTATATACAGTTAGTTATTTAAATACTTATTTCATAATACACTAACAACAATTTATGTATATTTATTATATCAGTAACGAACCGTACAAGATTCTGATTAAAACTAAACTAAGGGAATTTAATCTGCTAGCTATGTAGATAGGAAAAAGATCTAGAATTAAAGGAAGGAAGAGTCTAGAATATTAGCCATAACAATGATACAATAAATTGCAATGCTATGACTCATTGCTGACCTAAATAAATTGACAGATATCGATTACTGAAATGAGTAATTTGTGATTACATCTTCTACTTTATTATAAGGAAGGTGCCAGTTGTTCCAGAACATTCCATCAAGTTTTTATTGCTTCTCATTTTTGTTACAATAGAATGTTTAGAACCAAAAGGTGTTTTAAAGATTCTATAAAAACTCATATTTTTACACTTACTGCTATTAACAGACAGTCTTTAATTAAATAATTCTGTTTTATGGAATATTCTATAGACACATGTCACATAGGTCCTTATTTTTCCAATAACTTTCTTATGATTCAAACATTAAATGATGAATTTCCTTAATAAACAAATTATTTGTATAAAATAATAATGATTTAAACTTCAAAACATGATATAATAGTATATTATGATACAAGTGTATAAGCCAGCTTTTAAAGCATGTGCAAAGGGTTTAAGGGCATGACACATAAGCAGAGTGCCCTTAACTATGCAAGTGCTTTAAAGGCACTTATATGCTATTTTTTATTATACCTGCATAATTATTTTCCAAATAAGAGAAACATAATTAAACATTTAAATTATATCAATGTCACTTTTTATTAGAAATAGGTCACCTGATATTTTCACAAACAGTATCCTTGTACATTGCAACTGTTTTTTATAATCTTGTTTGACAGTTATTTAAAAATGAATACAAATAACGTAGAAGTTTCACCTGAAATCGAAATAAAATAAAATAATTATAATTTTTGGGAAGTTGGTTCATTTAAATAAAGTTCTCTTTATATTCTAACCAATAAATTAATGTAATTTGACGTAAAATAAACAAACATGTATCATATTCTATTTTTTTTTATTATACCTGATAATTATTTTCAAAAAGAGAAACAAAATTAAACATCAAAATAAAATCAAAATCACTTTTTATTTAAAATATGCAGGGTACCTGATATTTCACAAATAGCTGTCGATGGCAACATATAAATAAGTAATTAATGAAGCCGGCAATTATTAACCTTTAAAGCACAGTGTGTTTTAAAGGCCATTTTATACATGCTGCTAGGGCTTGTAAACAACAATTATGGTGCAGGTATGATGAAAAAGATATCTTAATATCCTTAGATGGATTAGTTTAATAAAAGATTTCTTGAATTCCAAATTTACATAATAAGCATAATTTTTAAATGAATCAAAATAATAATTTATATGAATTTCAATTCAAATGTATAGGAATTGTCTAGCCCAAAACACAATAATTAAAAATTTAATGTACCTAATTAAATTATTACAATTACACATACTATCAAGTTATTTATACTAATGTTAATTAGACTTAAGACTTGTGATGATAGCCATTGCAACTGTTTTTGTTTAATGTATTTTTGTATTTACAAGTTTTTAGCAATGCTCATTAGCAGTTTTCCACATAATTAAAACATAATTTGAAAGTGTAGTATTATTTAAAATTAAAGAAACACTAAAAGTTAATAGGTTACTGACTCATCAACTCTTATGAGGGAATTTGCTATTTGAACTTTTAAGCAATCTAACTTTTATAAATGTTCACTCAATAATAATATACAAGTGTTAAAATATATTTCATTTAAATTATTCCAAAATAAATTGTTTTATGATTATATTTAAGAGACTTAAATAATATGATAATGCATATATTTATTTCTTGTTGCATTAATAAGGTTTTTCTGTATATGTTTTTAATTAATTTATCTTGTAGTACTATAAAACTATTTATTCTTTTATATAAAAAGAAAATTCCACAGATATTTAATTACTTTTTAGAGAATTAAAAACTATGAGATACATATTTTTTTATGTGTCTTTTAAAGTTGATACTGTAGAGTCCTCTATTTACATTTTATATATAAACTGTAGTTTGATTTAAATAGAACATAGCCAAAATATTTTCCCTGATATATGTTCAAAATAAGATTTATTTTGAAAGTGAGAACCTCCATCACTCTTGTTGCTACTAGGGAGTGTGACTGAAAGGGCTACATGTTTGCACAAAGTTTGTACTCTGTTACTAATAGCATAAATTTTGTGCTCATCTAATTGATTTTGTTTGATGGTGGTATTGCAACGTGTTATCAGTTTTTTGGAAATTGTAACTTCGACACTTCTGCAATTTTAGTTTCCTTGCAAACATTTTTTTATGAAGACAACATACATTCCTGTTGCAGTAGCAACCAATTTAGTGATATTTTCTAAACGGTAACTCGAACAAGTAGACATTTTGTTGCGACCAAAGAATTGAATGACAAATCGAATCATAATATGTGCTTCAGAATAAACGACTGACATGATTGGATATGATTAAACCAAATTAACAAAAAATTAGATTTTGCTTAAATCATGTTAAAATACATAAATAGTATAATAATAATGATTAAGTGCAAATCGTTTCGTAAATAGCTTTCAAGGAATATAGACTTGACTATAATAATAAATACTAGAGTTATGTTTGCAGTTGATGCTAATCATTTTTACTAATTATTTAATATTTATTAACTTCCCTTATTTGTAGAACATTTATGTACACAGTGTGACTATTAATTTTTAAGACTGATGCCATATCTTGTCAGGTTTTGTTGGCATAATGTGCCAATATTTAAAGTTACTGCCGTATATTTATGGTAAATGCGTGATTGTTAGGACGACAAAAATAAATAGAATCGATCGGAACAAACACGAGAGACGAGTTTTTTTATTCTCAGTGATGATTAAAAAATTATGAAAATAAGGTGACAGTTGTAAGCGATTTTTCACTCTTGTGGATTACGAATGTGTATAATTTGTAATAACTCATCATGAGACCACTGTGATGTGGCATTAAAACATGCGTAGGTCGTACGTGATAGTAATTGGTCATGTATAAGTGATTTTTGAAGTTTCCGGGGTGAGTGCAAGGTTTCCGCAAGAGTTATTGTGGCAGAATCCTAGTCCTGAGAAGCCAAATAGTGGGTTTCTGGGGAATTACCTGCCTTTTTCCACCCCGTTCACAGCTTCATCGGACGTGTAAGTCTACTGCGAGCACAGGACGTGTAAGAGTCACGGCCGGCGATTCTGTTGCTTTTGGGTAAACAAGTAGCCCTGTGACGCATTGATCAAAACAAAGGTATTTATTATTACATTCTTTGCTTCAATATTGGTTGCCTATAAGGGCATATGTGGTACGTCAGCGTGTATCGGCGGGAATCCAGTGTAATTCATAGTCCTGGTTACTGAATATTGTAGAGCCCAGCTTAAACTATTCCCGTTCTGAGGGGAGTCTGCCAGTACATAATTCCTGCCCGAACTATGGATGCATACCTGTATTTACTGTGAATAGAATATTTAGACAATAAGTTCATTTTATAGTAGATTGGTTAGTTTTCTTCGTAGCTCTTGAATTAGGCCGCATTCAAGAACTGGAGAAGTTTGCTTGTAACACTGTGTGTCCTGCTGTTGTTTTTATGTGTATACTGAATAAGTCGTTTCTTTAGATATAGATAAATAGCTATTCCCCAATTGGACTTTCATTTTAAACTTAGAATAAGTTAACTGTGATTATTTTGTATTTCAGGAGATATGTGT
>JAHWXV010576015.1:0-13269 GCA_024586415.1 Phrixothrix hirtus | reverse complement strand
TTAAACAAAATGTAACGTAGCCTGTATTAATTTTTCTTGTGACATCAATATTTTCATTTCATTACAGTTATTGTTAAACACATCGTATTTTATTTGATTTCCATTTGTTATCATGTACCTTTATTATACCATAAGATTTATATTTTTATTTCAGGAATTTTTAAGGTAAGCAAATGATGTAAACGGCCACTTGAAGCATTTTATTCAGTGTTTAGGTAATGACGACGCCTGACCTAGCACGACTCAATGACACCCCGATTTATAAAGTAATTTTTCCGATTTGTTGGTAGCAATTTCAAATTAGCATCGTTCCAGTGCTCTCTTACTCCTTTCTAGTTTTTTGGCTAAGATAGCTGTTTTTCCCAAATGAAGCTAGTGACGCCCTATTTAATATTTACCAAGATTTCATGAAGGATAACTCTTCTAGCAGCTGCCGCGCGAAATATCATAAGTTAATTAAGAATCAATACCGCACGTAAGATAATCGACGTAAATCCGCTTGGGAAGTCCTTATAAGTCGGTAAGACCATCTTCAGTGCTTTAATAAATCCTGTTTGACCCGTGGCATAGCCCTTCCGAAATTCTTACAATCATGCAGCCAACGTTAGTATAGGTTCGTCGCTACCTAAGGTGAGTACTTTCAAAGACGTTAATTCAAATTCGATGTAAACCTATTACTTTGTTCGTAATAAATTCATTCGCTGTATTTTTCGATCACACCTCTATTGAATTGGTGTTTCAGTGGTTGTCATTTGTTTAACTGTTCTTTTTATCTTGGGCCTCGCTATTTACGGTTGGAGTTCCAAGATTACGTATTTTAATGTGTAGAATCGTTCTGCATTGGTATAATTGTAATTGCTGTTATGGTTTCTTTCATATTGTAAGTTTACTTCCATGTGCCTTTCTTTATTTTATTTAATTCCGTTTTCCTACTGGCCGAACACCAGTCCCTCTTGTTTTCTATTATTCTTCATTTTTCGTTTCCAGAATCGTTTCTCTTTTGTCGTCCTTTTAATTGTTTTGTTACGTTCCTCGAATTTGACTGATGGCCTGGGCCTTTCTCATTTAGTCCCCTTAGGTTTTCCATAAGCTTTTTTGAATTTTTCGGTGTCTAGCCTTTTGTTATTGAAGCTAGTAAACTACTTGCTTTTAAAAGGATTTTCATTAGTATTTTGTTTACTTTTTCCATGTTAAAAAGTGTATGTAGATCGTTCGGTTGTTATTGAAAAATTTCTTTGTATACTTGTCTGTTTTCCTTACTTTTCTTCTATTTCTGGACTTGAATTTTTAGTTTTCTTCATGTTTTTTTCTGCAGTATTAATACCTTCCTTAGTTCTCACTAGTTTATGGTCACTGTCTGTTGAAAATTAAACTAGGAGCTCCATGTACTGTTAGTATTGTCTTCATTTCCTTTGATGTCTAACGTAATACCTGATGTCATTTTTATTCAGTCTTCCCCTTTAATTCTTGATTCTGATCATTTTAGCATGTATCATTTGATGTGTCCTAGTTTTCCTTCCAACTCAAGTACTGTTTCGTTATTAGCCAATCCTTTTATGTCGGAATCTCAACGTTCAGGGTCCTTACCTTTTTTTTACTAATCTGTCTTTTACCGCCCACAGAATCTGCGGTGCAGACTAATATAGCGATATGGGATTGTGGAAGTTACGACCCCTATATCTGGGACTGCTCTCCACAAGTCCGACATTGGGGCATTTTAGAGTTAAAATACTACGCTTGCTAGATGGATTGGTGAGCAGCCTTACAGTCGCCAATTTGGATACAACCTTACTTGCTAATATTAGTCCTCCCTGTTCTCTCATTTCACCGGAACCAACCACATCTGCAAGGTATTCATTAATCCGATACCTCAGAAAACGTTTGATGGGCGACTAAAACCCTTACACGGGGGTTGCTCTAATATTTGGTACTAAGTAAATTTTTAGCTGTACAGGAACTTTTTTGTATTCCAAGTTTTGTATTTCACATTCAATACATTTTAACAACTCGTTACAACGTAGCATTTGATATACTTGATGATAATAGATACAAAACTGAAACTACGTGTATAAAGGTACTGCTAACAAACATTATTCTGTTGTTATTAACTTTTATCGAAAATTGCATATTCCTTGTTGGTATACCACTTGAAAACTACTACCTTTTCTATAGTTTCGAGGTAAGTTCGGCAAGTTGCTAACTAACCAATGAATGTTTATTATTTTATTTTGTTTTAGGGATCCTAAAACTAATTTCCTATGTTTGAGATCGCTAATAAGAAGCATTAGGCTGTACGTGATCTTCTATGTTCCTTTATGTCCTTCATGTATTCAGCACTGTAATTTTATTACTAGTTAAATTAAACTTTATTCAAACTAATTCTGTTGTATACGGGCATAAAAATTAGAAATTTTTGGAACACTTTCTAAGCTATAGTTGTAATAATCCAATTCTAGATGTGATAAACATGAATACCTAAGTATTCGTTTTACTTAAAATTATATATAGGTGTACAAAATATGCTGTCTTTTGCTGTGTATTACAGAAGTAACAATAAATATTAGAAAAATGCGATTAACACTTAAATTTTAAAGTAGACTTTGCTCGCTTAAGACACGCAAGTCTCTAAAATCTTTAAAGAGAAATTAATTAGTTAGTTGTAATTATAATATATATTCACCGCTTCAAAGCTAAATTCATTGGTAAAATTAAGAAATCCCAAATTTCAAATGATACACTGAAGTATCGAAGAATCGGAGAGGCGTGTAAACAAAATCCAAAACTTTAAAGCAGAACACAGAAACATATTTATTTTTAATTGTTTCCTACTTCGAAAATTTAATTATATTTCTAAATTGCATTTCCAATGCGCCCTCATCCTAATATTTAACACAAATGTCTATTAAATATTGTAGTAATAATGGTAGAAAGAGTATTAACGAATGCTTGTCTAAAATATTAATGTTATTCAGTTTGATTTACGCATATGCATACTCATTATTATGGAATACAGCTTACTTCTAAGATGAAGTTCACAAACTAGGTATAACTGAACTATTATGGATTTTCAAAACTCCTAGGCCAGTTTTTGTTTGAATTTTGTTTCGAATATGCAGCCCTAGTTAGAATGTCTCCATTGGCAGTTACGAAACTTTATCTACTTTAATTACAGCCGTGATAATACTTAACGGCAAAAATTATAAACTAGCGCAATATTTTTCAATACGTAGCTTACTATACATTTAAAATCGCGGTTTTACTATAAATTTTTTTCGGAGCATTGAACTGCCAATGATGTATAAATGAAAACAAAATGTATATTCATGAAGCTCTATTCTCCAGGACGAATCTTGTAAGCCAATGTCCGCCCAACATATGAAAGTAATGACTTGGTTATAAAAGTACCTCATTTTTCATGGGAGCTTAATTTTATTTTCTAGAATATGTCGGACATCCTATTTCGTTACAGTAGATAAAGCTTCAAGCCGTGGAAGTTAACGTTTATAGATGTGCTTCTTAACGATACTAACCGTTTTCTTTGAAAGAAAAATATGTACTCTTTTGCCATTTGTTACAAAATCGAGCCTTTTATTTAAAATTGAATACAGTTTTTCAGAGGGTTTTATAAAATCAATGTGTAGCACTCTACTTTCTCCTACCTCACAATACCGATACCTTTTTAGTTAAAGTAAATATTATTCCACTAAATCCATTTATGAAGAACTTCAATAAATATAATTCATATAAATATCTATACCTGAAAAAAAGGGAAATACTGCTTTAAGTATTTTCCCAGAAATTTAATGTACCTGATTAACGCCAAAGGGCAGGCTTTTGTCAATATCACTCGCAGAAACTGGCTGTAAGTTTTCTTATGCGCCAGAATTCGAAACAATGTTTTATTTCATACCTTTTAAACAAAAATAGTGGGTGGAATAGATTTATAATTACTTAAACTATGCATCAAATTGTTTAGCACAATTTCATACCAATAAATAATAAATTCATAAGTTTAATAAGTTGTCTTACCGAGTGACAATAGTTAATTTTTGCTTCAATTTTACTCTAATGAAGACATACTACAGCTGAACTTTCAATGACATCTTAAAAAGCTTGAAATAAAAGTTTGATGTTAATGGGACCATAACTAATAGATGACTACACGTTGCTTAGAATTTGGTACAACTTGTAAAAACAGCACAATTCCGATATTTGTGCAAAATTCATTCCAAACGAACCACGATGTTGCAATTAATGCTAATTAGTGAGTATTGATTTTACAACTGGGTTGTTTTCATGTCTCTTAAAATTTGATGTAGAATTTTTAACAATATCTCAATTTGAATTTTTAATTTACTTTTAAAAGTGTGTAAAGTGTAAATTGCGTTTTATTTGTTTTAGAAGTAACAATATTGTTTTATCAATAACTTCGTACTAAAATAATTAATTTAAATCTTCAGTTTATGCCAGCGATGAATTGGAAAAGTTAGGCAAAATCGTTAAATTTCTTTGCCAAAGCAACATTGAAACACAAAGGTTTTATTTTAAAAGCGTGCATTAACTAGTGTGGTATATTCAACGTCTATGTAATCGTGACACTATCTAGCATTTTTTTAACCAGCAGTTTACTATTCTGTTTTTAGTTGTATATGCATGCGTTTTCTCTATAGGTGTAAAAATTGTATCAGATTGCATAAAAATGTAGGGGTAAGATTATTTATGCGAGAAAGTAAATTTAACGTACATAAGTTACAAATAAAATTGAATTAATTTAAGTACTGAAATGCAAAGGCAATGACCAACAAAACAATGAGTATAATAACAAATTCACAGTACTTGCAATGCGTTAATTTTCTGTAGTTCACTTTTTTGACTAAGTAATAAATCACTGTTGAGGTCCTTTAAAATATCGGGTTACTAAGTTTAGTATTGTAAAATGAACTTTGCCGTTTTAATTCGATATTAAACAACACAAAACTGATTTATTACCTAGCTTTCTAAAAAAAAAGTCTTTAGTAGTTTTTAATAAATAATTAACGTTGAAAATTCGGTTTACCGGGAGAGATAGAGATATAGAGAGATAGAGATAGAGAGATAGAGAGAGAGGGAGAGAGGGAGAGAGAGAGAGAAAGAGAGAGCGGAGAGATTATAGATGGTAGTTACGAGAATAGAACACGGTCACATGAAGAAGTTCGTGTTTTATATAATGAAACCCAAATTGGTTGTGTGAATGGCGAGCATAACTTTGTGAAGTAGTGGCGAAGGACTATCATGTCAATAATTGCTAAGAATTTCGTTTTTCGGATAAGTCTGCTTTTGCTTATATAATGTTGAGCTATCGAATACTTCCATTGCATGATGGAGACGTACACGCAACATTTATAAAAGGGTAACATGTGTGCTGGGATAATGTTATACTGCATAAGTGTACCGTTTTTCCCAATGAAACGTTAAATAGCTAGCGGTATTTGGACTTTCCTATATTTTGTGCAGCTCCATCGCTGGCTGTGCTATACTTTAATGAGACCGAAGCTCACTCGCGTAATTTTAAGTTTTAATTTCAGTAGGATGATCGGTTACTCACTAACAAAGGAGATATGTCAAGTAGATCCTTCCGATTATGTCGAAATTCGGATACGTTGTAAACAACTAAAATCCAAGTACAATGCTATTTTTATATTGGCTACGATTGGGTTTAAAGTGAAAACAATCATCCCCAAACCTGAACTTGCACGCGTCATTTTGCAGTGTGATATAGAAGCGGTAGGCCGATTTAAATGTAACAAATGCTAAAATAACCTCTTTCATGCTCAATAATTACTTAATTATTAACAATTAAGGTGTGTACTAGTACATGTTCAATTAATCATGTATTTTTATTTTTAATTGAACTTATGGATACTTACTTGTTGTGAATGCAAGACATGGACATGGACATAGTATATATGGTGGCTAATGCAAGTTACATTTTAACTCTAACATTTAACCTACCTCATTATCCTGGGCGTCAGTGTTCTCGTAAGTTATTGCTAAACTAATGGAAGTAGCTTATACGTGATTTAATATCAACAGCAAGCATTTACACTATCACTGTTCCTTTGTAGCGATACACATGTAATTTTCATTTAACGGCTATGTGACATGTAGTCTTAGGAAAAACCGAACTGCTCATTTAACATTAATTTGGTAGATCTTCGTTCTACATGAAATCTAGTACCGTCAAAATCGTTTCCCTTAACACTGTTAGTATACCTGATGGGTTTAATACCCTAAAAGTAAGAATGTGCTTCGGAATAACGATTCCTTGTTTTCTTATGCACATTCGTTTTCATCTCCAACTTGCTCTAAGCCTTAAGAATAAACTTATTTACCACTTGGAATTCAAGATGTGCTAACCTGCCAGATGTTACTCAATTGATCAGCGTGACTATAATTAAATTACAATGAACCATTTAACAGAAAGTCTATTAAAAGCAAAAACTTGACGTTATATACAATTCCCTAACCTAGATCTGATTGTTTCGCTTCATGCTGTCTTTCAAAATGTTTACAAATGAATTCCTGTTCTAATTAATTCAAAGTTCAAATTTAGCTTAAATTGATGCTAGAAATTTTCTCTCTTTTAATTTCCAATCCTTCTCATCTTACTTCTCTATATTACGCAAATTTTCAGTGATTTCTTAAACAATTTATCATAATTGCAATTAATGTTTCGCTGACCTTGTGTACCAGCAAATTCCTTAGCCCTATTACTTATGACCAAACAAATTATTCTGCACTTATTGTAATATAGTTATTTTTATGCAGCAATTTAGCCTACATTATTTTTTGTTTGAAATACTTTTCAATAATCTCGATTTCTTAGTTTCTAATTTTCCTGGTTTTCTTAACTATTTTAAAGTATTTCAGACATACTGCCATCTTCTTAAGTTAGACTTAATTTAAATTGACCTGATGTTTCGTGTGTTATTTGATTTGCCTGTTGTTGTTCACTTCTGTTTTCCATACTGCTCGTTGTTGCTCTCAACAGTGTCATCTTGAATTGGTCTTCTGCAGGCTTCCTTTTCGTTTTTATTTTATTCCACCGCCACGTCACTGCTTGCTATACCATTCAAACTGTTGTGAGCATTATTCCAGTAGTAAGTTCACCTACTCCCGCTGCATGCTTGTGAATTTGTCTTAATGTTGTTTGGTCCATGTCATCTGTCTTTTCTTGTTGTTTACTCCTTGCGTTCATAAATTGTAATTTTACTTCAAACAACTTGCTTAGCTATTGGTCGTATTTATTTGCTAATTTCAAGTTTACTGGCCTTACATATGCCGCAACATCCTTGAGATTTATTTGCTGTGTTGCTTTAATAATCGTTGATTTGTACTATATGACACAGTTTTATGTTATTTTTATAAGTCTTGTAACATTCAGTGTTACATCTTGCCTACTTCCAAAACAGATCACGCCTACTCTCTCACTTTTTGGTGCTATAAATAGCCACATATTATCTTCATACAATTTTTTCCATGTTAACTGTTTTATACTTATTTGATTCATTTTACACTCTGGCTCGTCTTTTCTTTATAATATATGATCTATCTCACAGTTTGGATTGTCCTCCATGTTGTTTATTACTGCCGGTGTACTTAAAAGCATTGTATCTGCTATCTTCGCCTTGCTGTCCTTTTTACCCCATCCTACCTTGAATATTCCTACAACTTCCTCCGTTATCTCCATATTCGAGAAACTTCCATCTATATTTCTGAACGGTATTGCTGTTATCGCAATTATTTCAAACTCTTTTATCTTTGCAATCGCAAAATATCCATTTACTTTTATATCGTCCGCCGTTTCATTCACCTTTAGCCTTTGAATTGGTTTTGGCGATATTTCCATGTTTATCGGTAACTTGCTGTTGGCTTCTTCTATCGTTTTTTACAATTTTTTTGTATTATTATATCATATATGGTTCCATGTCACAACCGAATGCTCAAAATACTTCTATAGTTTTTATTTAAATCCCCCAAATAGTTGTTTTCTAAGTGATACATTCGCAACCTCTTTATGCTCAACTTGTTTTCATCTACTGCTTTGCATCATCTTCCCATCCCATTTACTACTTCTATCATTTGATTCAGTTTGACTCAAAACTACCTTAGTTTCTCTTCTCTTTCTTGTCTATTTTCTCCATCTTCTAGATGCTTGAAATCATAATTTTGGATTTTTATTCGCTCCCTTCGCCATTTCTTGTTGGTTTTGGTTTAACTTTTCAGTATCCTCGTATACTTCCTCATTTACTCCAAATACTGCTGTTAAAATTTTTTCTAACAATCCTCGTTCCTGCCTTTTTGTTCACCTCGTATTAACCCTCCTATTGTCCAATGTAAGGTTTGATTTTGCAATCCCAAAGGATTTACCAATGTTTGTCAATGCGTTTCTTCATCTAACGCTTTTATTCTCTTGCATAATTGTCTTGTCTCCTGCGCGACCTTTCTTCCATGCCTTAAACCACTTCTTTTCTGTTCTTTTGAAAATTTCATTTGTGTTCTGAATTCTTCTCTCTCAATTTTCATATGACCTAATTTTTCCAAATAATACCTTGGCCCTGGATGTTGTACTAAGGACTTGCTGAATTCTCCTAGCATTAAGATCAATAAGCATATTATTGTCAGTGTCGTTTCCCTTATTTCTCGTGCACTCCTTTCCTTCTCGTGTTTCTCCTTGTTCCCCTAGATTTCTTCTTCATTGTTTGACAATAGCATCAATTTGGTTATTGGTGGTTTTTTTCCCTTTTTTCGTTACCGATGCCACTCTCGTTAATCCATTTTCATCTGGAAAGAAACTCTTTCACTCTCTCTAATGGCCATTGTGTCGGAGATATGTTATCTTCTTTCAATAAGACTAAGTCCCCTACTTTTAAGTTTTATTTCATTTTTTCTATTTTTGTCTTTGCTGCAGGTTATGTAAATAACCCTTGATCCACATTTGCCAAAATGTTCTCTTTCTTTTTCCAGCTCTCTCCATCTTGATGGTAACTTTCCACCAATCTGTGTTGTTATTGAATCTGGTGGTGTGGCTAATTCTCTTCCAATCAAAAAGTATCCTGGTGTTAGTGCTGTTTCATCATTTATGTCTTCACTCATTTTCCATAATGGTCTCGAATTAAAACAAGCTTCAATATTTTATGTTAGTGTACTTAATTCTTCATACGTGAGCATCGTATCTTCAATTGCTTTCTTCAGATGTTGCTGTACCGACTTGGCTCCTGTTTCCCATAATCCTCCGAAATGCGATGCTGATTGTGAAATGAAATTCCACTGTGTTCCTCTTGTTGGTAATAACTCCTGTACTTTGTTATGTTTCACTGCTTATCGTACTTCTTCTTGAAACTTCTTGTTTGCTCCCACAAATGTTGCCTCATTATCGCTTTACATGTGTCAACATCTTCCTGTTCTCGCCACCAATCTCTGGTATGCTGCTGAAAATGCTTATGCTGTTATATCATTGACCATCTCTATGTGTAATGCTTTTGTTGACATGCACACAAATGTTACTACTTATCATTTATACGACTCGACTTGCCTTCCTTTTGTTGCTTTTATGTAAATTGGTCCGGCATAATCCACTCCTGTGTGCGTGAATGGTAATGATTTGGTCACCCTTACCTTTGCTAAATTTGCCATGATCTCTTGCGATACGTAATGCCTATAACTGTGATATCCTTTACAGGTCCCCACTATCTTCTTGCATTCTGTCTTCATGTTTATTGTCTAATATTTTCTTCTTGCATATGCCATCATGTTTTGCTCTGTTCCATGGAACAGTCTTTCATGCGCATCTCTTATTATCATTTCTGCCAAATGACTTTCTTTTGGCAACACAATCAGGTGCTTCTGGTTGTAACTAAATTTTGAATTCTCTAATCTTCCTCCTACCCTTATTATTCGTTCTCGATCTATGAATGGATTTAATGCTTCTAACTTGTTGCTTTTACTTGCTTCTTCTTCTTTGCTTACTTTTCCTTTTTTCTTCCATAAGATAAATGGTCTTAGTATTTTTTACTATTCTTTTCTCAGCACCTTCTAGCTACTTTACTGCCAATGTAATACCTACTTTTGTTTTTTTCTCCATTTTTCTACAAATCCTCTGCAATAGGCTATATTCCTTACTAATTTGTTCAATTTTGAGCATTTTTTCGCTATTTGCTCCTCTTGTTTTGCTTAAACAGTATTGTTCCTTCTATATCTCGTTTTTTCTGTGGGTATTGTTATTTGTATTTCCTCCTTCTCTTTTTGTAATTATTTTGGTCCTGTCAACCACAGTTCGTTTTCTTTTAGTTCTTTTGGTTTCATCCCCCTACCTAATATGTCTGCTGGGCCTTCTTTGGTAGCTATGTATTGCCATTTTACTTCCGGAATTCTTTTTCTTGTTTCTCCCGGTCTGTTTGCCAAAAATGTTTTCCATCTTTCTGGTCCGTCTTTAATCCATCCTAACGTGATCATTGAATTTATCCATGCTACAGTCTTCACTTTGTGAATTTTTAATGCTTTTTCTTATCTTTCTATTAATTAGGCTAATAATGTTGCTCCACATAATTTCAACTGCGGTATTGATCTCTTTTATTTACTTCGTGCCACTTTTGCTTTTGTTACTAACAGTCCCATTTTCCATCTTCCATTTTAATTCTTCGTCCTTTTATACACTGCTTCCCCATATGCGTTTTCCGATGCATCACAAATCCATGTAATTCAGTTTTTGTTTGTTTTGTGTAACCGATCCATCTTGGTATTCTGATTTATTCCAATTCCATCAACTCTGTTCTAAATTTTTTCCAATTTGCTTCAAGTTGTTCGGGTACTTCTTTGTCCCACTCAGTTTCTTCCATCCATAACTCTTGGATTCATAAATTTGTTGTTACAATAACCGGTGCGAACCATCTTAACGGAAAAAATAATTTCGCTGTCTCCGCTAAGATCAATCTCTTTGTCCACCTCGTATTCTTCCTTTGCTTTACTTTGAACAAAAATTCATGCCTTACTGAATTCCATTGAATTCATAATCATCTTTCTGGCTCCTTTTTTCATCTCCTTTTGCTTCTTTTATCTTCACCATCTTCTTGCCTACCAACTCTTCCGAAATTTTGCCCAACAGTTCCTGGCTAACTCGACCATGTTCCCAGCGTAAATTCTTTCTTATAATAATTTCATTATTTCTTTAAACTGTTCTGCACCTTCTTGCTCATTCTCCGCTCCTGAGATCTAGTCAGGTTTTGTGCTGCTCTTGGATATCTTCTTTCTTTTTCCTTTGCTAAAGTTTGCAATGTCTGAATTGCTAAATATGATGCTGCTTACGTTCCATATGTTACCGTTGTTAGCGTGTATTCTGCCAACAGATCTTGAAATCTTGGCCCCGTGTGCATTCTGTCATTTATGCTCTCTCCGTTTGCTGCTTTTCTGGACCCATTAAATACTACTCTGAATTCCTCAGCTGCTTGCACTGCATGGTGTGGTATGTAATATGCGTTATTTTGTCTTACTTATTTTATTTTTACCATGTGCCCTAATCCTTTATACTCTTTTATGAATCCTTTGTACTGGTTTTCGTACTGCTTCTCTGCTTGGAACTTTATTTCTAGAATCTGTTAACTGTTTTGGATTCTTTTTCCATAGAATTCGAGCTACAAATGTGCCATTTTCTTTTCTTCTGTAATTTTCTTCAAAATTTTTCACACATCTTTCATGTTCTTTTGTTCTTTGTCTTTTTTCAAGTAATTATTCTAATTCTCAAAATCTTACTAGATCATTTGTCACTATTGTCATGCTTTTGACTTCTATTGCTTTATATTCCTATTTTGTTAATATTCTCGATAATATCCAACCTAACGTTGTTTTTTTTTGCTAGTAACATTCGCTCGCCTTTTTGTATTATACCTTCCAAATCTTTCCATAATCTTCTGCCCCCAAATAACACATCAAGCGTCTCTGGGTCGTTATACGTTGGATCTGCTAACATAATGTTATTCCGTTTC
Organism: Phrixothrix hirtus; assembly: GCA_024586415.1. NCBI lineage: Eukaryota > Metazoa > Arthropoda > Insecta > Coleoptera > Phengodidae > Phrixothrix > Phrixothrix hirtus. Next base: position 1,249 of record JAHWXV010576015.1, on the reverse strand, counting down.
TCTGTTTCTTATTTTAAGGTCTTGCTGATAATGAACCTGTCAGCTTAGATAGTATTAAACCTACTATCATTAATATGATTTTACTCGAAAAGCTTGGCTATAACACTACATTATTTTATATCTTACTTTATTTACATCTTTGGCCCCTAGTTCTGTTACTTCTACTTTTAACGGTTGCCTTGGTATTCCTAACCTCTCTGCTGCTTCTTCGGTTATTAGCGTTTCTTGCGTTCCCTAATCAATTAGCACCCTTGGGAATTCTTCATCTTACTAGCGCTGTTACTAGTAACACATTTTTCTGTTTTTCCTGTACATAATTTGTTGATGTTTCCTCTTTAACTTTCGTTTGAGGCTTCTCCCACCTGGCATTTGCTCCTGTTTTCTTGTCTTGACCCTGAAACACATGTTTTTTGTGCATCGTTCCTATTCTGAAATTATTATTAGTACTACTACCTTGGCATGATTATATGTGTATTAACGTATGATGCCTTTTTCCACAAATTCTACACCTGCTTTGACTGTTACACAACTTTCAGCTGCTGTGTTTCAGACGATTTGCACATAATTCCTTTCTTCTCACTGCTTTGTTCCTTTCTGTGTTATTTAGGCTACCAAATTCTTTGCATCTCACATGCCCTTGCTTGCAATATCCACATCTTTGATCTTGCTGTTGTTCTGATGATGCTTTTAATGCTTGAAATCTTTTCCACATGAATTGTATTGTTTCTTATAAAGTTTGTATTTCTATTGGGTTACTTACCGATTTCTCATATATTCTCTTTGTTTGTGCATCCCATTTATTCATAATTATTTGTGAAATTATTGACCCACATTCTACGGTTTTTATTCCTAAATTTTGTAACGCTTGCAGACTCTATTGTTGTATCATGAATTTGTTTTAGTTTTGTAATTGACTCATCCGTTAAAGACTGTAAGTTTAATATTCCTTTTACTAGTTCTGAAAATAGTAGTATTTTATTTTCATACCTCTGTTGCAGTATTTTCCATACTGCTTTATAATTGCCTTCCGATATTTGTAAATATTGTATTTTTTCTACCTGTGATATTCCTGGATTCTCATCTATTCATCCTTTAAATAATTTTTGGAATGTTTTAAGAACTGTCACACAAGCGTCCTCTAAATTTAAGCAAGTTGTGTTGGTGATTGTGTTGAAATCATTTAAATAATGGCCTAAATTCACTTAACCATCGCTGAAAAAGTAGAATTAGTGCGATTGGTTGGTGACAA
>JAHWXV010575915.1:0-11633 GCA_024586415.1 Phrixothrix hirtus | reverse complement strand
CCTGACGACGATACATGGTTGGCGAGTTGAGGTTCTACCAATACCTTTTCCGATGTTTCCCGGAAAAGGTATTGGTAGAACCTCAACTCGCCAACCATGTTTTGTAATTTTATACTTCAGAAAGTTCAAGACGACCCTGATTTTTTAATCAAATGTATGTTTTCAGATGAAGCAACATTTACAAATAACGGTTGTATTAGTAGGTATAACTCTCATTATTACGCTCAACAAAATCCAAAGTGGACGCGACTAGTACACTTTCAAACAATTTATTCCTTAAATGTTTGATGTGGAACTTTAGGAGAGCGTATTATTTGGGCGTACTTCTTTCCAGGGGTTTTAAATGGACAAATGTTTTTAAATTTTTTGCAAAACGAGTTCCCGTTACTGCTGAAAGATGTGGACCTTCATACACGCCAAAATTTTTGGTTCCAGTTATATTGTGCACCACCTCATTTCCATCAAAATGTCCGGCAATTTTTATCAACTGAATTTGAAAATAGATGGATAGAAAGGGGTTTGATTAATTCATGGTCGCCACGAAGTCCCGATATCAGTCCTTTAGATCTTTTCATTTGGTGTGTGCTAAAACGTCAAGTGTTTTTAACTCCGCTTGCTAATGTTGATGATTTAAAAGAAATGACTATAGAATCGTGTAAGTCAATAACACCAGAAACATTACGACGTGTACAACGATCGTTTTTAAACGGAACTGCAGCTTGTGTAAGAGTCAGAGGTCGACATTTTGAGGAAAATTTACATTAGGTATTTATTTAACAGATAATTAACATTTTTATTAATTTTTTTCCAGTTAATTTCGTTTTCATTCTATATCCTACTATTTTATGCTTTATTTAAAAACTTTCTTTAACGAAGGTGAATACTAATTTTACTAGTAGTTCATTATACTCGTAGTAGTTTAAATTTTACAACTTAATTATTGACAGTTGGACATATTACAAATAATGTATCTATGTTTTTGTATTGGAATAGTGACCTACGAAAGTGTAAATTGGGTTGCCTATTTGGGACACTCAGGCTCGTGAATACTCAGTAATAGCCCTGTATAAAGCATACGTGATCTGTAATTTTGGTAACTTGTATATTTTTGTCAATCGGAATACGGTTTGTTTAAACAATTCGAACTGCTAATTCTGAATAATTCAGAGGACTGTAAGATTCTTTACCTATGGTTGTTCAACGGTTCATTTAGTTACTCTTTCAGATGTCTCCCTTCTTTATTCCTAATGAAAATAGGGGTATGTTTTAAAATTTACGTCTTTGGACTAATTTTTTACCTTTAGTGAATGGATTATATTGATTAAGATGAATTTAAAAAGCCTACCTGTAATTGGCTCATTAATAAGGTTATTATTGAATTTACAAGTTTTAATGGAAAATAGTTTTCTTTAAGTATTTTATTTCCCTAAGTATTGCTTAATTGTTTAATCTATTAGACCTTTATTCATAATTGGTTGATACTATAATATCATTATTTGCTTATAACAATGTAATATGCCAAAAGGTTGAGTATTGTTTGCATCTTTAATACATTAAATCTTTACTAGGCAAAATTACGCAGAATTCTTTCTTATCTAGATATGGGTCTGTCAGGTTTTTAATTCCTGGAGTATTATATTGTTATTTAACAGTTCTCTCAGGATAGTTAGGTGTTATTTATTTGAACAATTTGTGATTGTAAGTATCTAAGTCGCTTGCATTTTAATTAGTAAAATTGGTTTCTACATTAAATGCTTTGCAAAAGCTATCATGAACATTTTTAGAATTTTAAAGCCATTTCTTTGGTGTAATAACATAGTTTATATAATTTCAATTAATGTTTATAATGAAAAATAATGAAATTGTTCTTCTTGGTACTTGCACACTTGCATTTGCCGAACTTTAACGCGTTAGCCTCCCGAACTTGTAATTCGTGAATTCATTGTCACTTTGCGTAATTAATAAAAAACTGCAATGATTTGGCGCGGTTGCATAGCACGTTACAATCTGAATGGTTTTCTTTAAACCATACGTTTAGACGAGTTATCAGATGAAATCTCTGGAGTTAGGCAGAGCTTTGCGTGCCCAGTAACTTGAATGGGTGACCGTTCTAATTTTTGGTCCCAAGCTCAGTGTTAATGATACTTTAATCATATCAGACATTTGCATATTTATATAACAATATACTTAAGAGAAAGTCGTGTGTTGCCTCACACCAGATTTTTTATAAGTAATGCACTTGAAAAATATAAATTAATTAATATTTAGCTATTTTTAATATTCCTATCTCTAGTGCTAGAAATAATACAGTCCTAGTATAGTGTGAGAAAAGACATTAAGTCAAATTATCTTGGATCTAAATGTCTTATTTTACGTTAGACTAAAACATTAGACACTTGCCACGCATCGAAAAGAATCCGAATAATATTTACCATTGGTTACCTGTTAGCAGATTAAGTAATTTCTGTTTAACAATTAATTTACTTTAAGTAAAACGTGAACTGATTATAGTTTTGTGTAGCTAATATAATTTTAAATGGATTGTTAGAATTCTACGGAGCAAACGTCCTTTTTTCAGAGCAATGGTTTTATAGTTCTGTAATTTTTACCTTAAAGCGGGAATATAAATCCATTATTAATTATATTTACTTAGTAAGTGCCCCTAGGCGACCACTAGGTCCCAATAATTAAATAGAAAGTGACAGGTTAATATCTGTATTGAGAAAAAATATATTAATGTGTAAATTACCAATCCATACAAAAATGTTACCCAGATACTATCTAAGAATGACATATAAAGACATTTTCAATGTACTGGTGTTAACGGACCACCATCATGTCGTTTTTTTTTAAAATACTCGTACACATTTAGTAAAACTTTATGTTCACCTTTTGTTAGATGTGTTTGGTTTGTTCCATCTTACAAATTCACTATACAGTCACAACAAAACTAACGAATACTATACATGGCAAATTATTTTATAAACTTTCCAATTTGCAAATCATTATATAGTAATTTAAGCGATTTTGAAACGAATAATGCACAACTGTTGTCATCCAAGTATGGTTTAATATTATTGCCATTGTATTATTTATCAGAAATAAATTTATTTTCTATTTTAAAGAATGTGCTTATTGATTATACGAATCTGTTATTCAGTTACACTAATTAAATATTATAATCATACAAAGTTAATGCATTATTTTCCGTATGTTAATATTTTATAATTATGTTATATATATTTTATGTGTTTTTGGATAATAAGTGCAAGGGGGTGGTTAAGAGATTGCGGGACATGTTGCGAACTGTAGAATTGCACCCAGCAGAAGACACACTGACAGAAGCATTAAGTTTCTAACGTATTTAAATTCTTGTTGCTCTATTTTACAGCAATTGCAAGGTTTACATTTGTCTTGCAGTAAGTCAGTTATATCGGTTTTAATAGTGGGCTCTACATAAATATTGATGGATTTCTTTCCAATGCGTGCTAAGAATCTAACATTGTAGTGTAATGTAAAGTAAAAATTATTTATATCTAAAATAATTTAACTTGATCACTTTTCCTATACTAGACTACGAATGAACTTTATGAACATATGAAGTTATTGCTGAAATTATAAAGCCGAAGTTTATTTGTATTTATACGACTGTTTTATACAATAATTCAAATTATGTGTACTAGATTTTATTAATGGTTACTACATAAACTTTAATTTTTAAAATTTAGTTGCAGTAATTTTCTTAGCTGTTTGTATACTTAATAATTGAGTTGACATTTAATTTTAGATGCATCTAAAAGTCTAAAAGTGCATACAGCATACATTCGGTTTTTAATTAATGTGGAATTTAAAAGCCGTATTTCTTTAAGTGCAATTATAATCACAAGATATTTAAGAATGAACCGCAAGGGTTCATCATAAATGTAGATGTATGAAATTAAATTAAATAATTGTTTTGTACCTAAGATATCATTATAGTAATAAGGACTACAATTAGAAATAATTATCTTTATCACGTTTAACATTTTTTCTAACTGCACTTACTTTTACATTAATTCTACTTTTGTTTGCCGAAGCTTCATGTCCAGTGTATCGTTTTTCAATAATCAGTTCATCATCTAATTAAAAAAAACTTATAAATTTTAAATTAAACTGTAGTATTTATAGAGCAATTTATTAGACTAAATATTTAAAATGGGTGCACTACTTAACATGTATACGCTACTAATTAACGTTTGCGAAATTAATGGCTGAGAACTGCATAGTTTAACAACTTTTTTAAAAGTGTATTATTACTTGTAGATGGCAGCATCGCATGTATGAAATGATAAACAAAGAACTACACGAGCACCTTGCTTTATGTGGTACATTATAATTATACTCTTTTCATTCTGTTTAAAAGCGTTGGAAACTGCAGCACTGCTGTAACAGACAATGACACCACCTCTCCAACTTTAAAATTGCAGTTTTCGTTCACGAAGCGTAATGTCACAATGTGGACGTTAAAATGATAAATTTAGATGGCGTCACGTGATTTATAGTTATTTTTTAACGTTTGTCATGAAATGAATTTAAACTCAAGATACTAAAACTCTATTGTAACCTAGGATGAATTATGGTTTTATACAATGCGTATTGTTTGTTACATTTCTGCCTCAATTAGTTGTATGTTTGAACTGTAATCTAGTTGTTTCTACCGTAGTTCCACTTAGCACAACTATGTGGGTTTAAGGATATGTTTCTTTGTCTTTCAGATTTATTCAGTGCGGCTGCTAAATTACATAGCTTTATATCTGCTTATTTCAACGAGACTGGACCTTTATACACTTAATCTTAATCAATTATTAAATCATTCACTAATCAAGACTATTTTTCAATTTTGTACGTATGTAACTATCTGAATAATATACGTATAAATGAAATATGTTTAACATTAACAAAGGATGATAGTTTCTATAATTTCTTTTTTAAAACAGAAAAATCAAATTATATTCAATTACAAAATGCACGTTTATGCGTGGGTGTGTGTGTGTGCGTGCATACGTGGGTGTGTGCGCGCGTGCGTGCGTGCGTGGTTTGAGACTGAATCAGACTATAGGAATAGATTTATAATCCAATTGATGCAGCCAGGATCTCTAATACAGAGAGATTAGGTTAATTTGATACAAGGAACGTTCAGTTATTATTTTTCCTGTAGCTAAGTCTAAATTTTTCCTGGTTTGAGATAGCCTGGGACAGGCCGAATAGTGCCAGAAAAGATTATTTTGGTAAGCGCCAAAATACACAGTGATCCTATAAGAATCTCAAAATATACAATAAGAGCATTAATAATACTAGGACACCATGCCGCATTAAACGTACCTTCAACATCGAGACAGATTTTGCTTGAAACTATCTTCAATAAATACCTTAACAGTACATAATGCATCTGCTGTTCCCTTTTGTGGTACAAGCTCAAACTGATTCTGGTTTAATTTACACGTCTTATCTATATGTTCCATAATTCTAATAATTAACAGCCTTTCTAACACCTTGCCACCTACATTTAGCAAACTAATTGACCTAAATTTAGTTACATTGTTAGAATTTTCTTGTCCCGGTTCCACATTAGGAATTATACTTGAAATTTTCCACTCCATCGGAAAATACGCTTCTTTAGGGCATCAATTGTATAAGGACGTTATAAATAAAGGAAAGTTAATATACACCCTTAATAAAATATCGCCAGTAAATTCATCAATGCCTGCTGCATTTTTTTGAGGGAATTGTTTTTAGTACATTTGATATTTCATCTTTAGAATATAAATTGTCGCTATTAGTATTTAGAAGACATTTAGCAAGGTGTCTCAACCTTTTATGGTAAACGGTATCATTTTGTGAATCATCCTTAGATACAAAATGATTAATCATCAATTCCTCAGTAAATTGTCCATTTAGTTTCTGAAGAGTTGTTAAAATTGTTGCTTTTCTGTTTTTACTAAATGCTAATTTAAAATCAGCATTCCAGGGATTGGAACCTGTAGTTATAGTACAGTAATTTTTCCAGGATTTAAATTTTCATCATGTATTTGTTGTTGATATTATGTTTTCTCTTCGTAATAGGTATTTCCTTGTCCGTTGATATTTCCTTCTATAAGCATTAACCCTTTTGCTCAAAATTGTTAATTCATTATTCCACCATGACACTGAATTATACTTAGATTTAACTATCCGTGGAACAACCAAATGAAGTGTATTTTTATGAGCTAATTTTAATGAATTTTGATACTTTTACAAAATTTCTACCATATTTGATGGTTCGAGTATTATTTGTTCTAGTTCGTTATCAATTTGTATCATAACATTATTTATTGGAGTAATATTAAACGTCTCAATTAACTCTGTACTTAAATTTTCATCAAACATGTTCCACTCTTATCTTCTTTTATAAAATATTTATATCTATAATGTTCTCTAGTAAAATTTTTATTTGTCGAAGCTATGATAAATGTAATGATCTTATGATCTGAACAGCTTTCGATTTCTTCAGTTATCTAATTTTTAACTTCTTTTAATGCATTACTATTAACGAAGGTTAAATCAAAACAACTTATACCTCTTTTACCTTTGGATGTTGGAATTTCTGTTTCTATTAAGAGAAATAAATCTTTAAAGCCGATAAATTCTTCAGATTTACATCCTATTTCATTCGTTATTATGTCAAACCACATTCGTGATCTACAATTAGGATCAGAAGAAATTATAATTTTCGTTCCTTTTCCAACTACTACAATTTTTTCTAATTTATCTAAATTCTCATCAGTTTTTATTTTAATATCAAAATACATACTAACTAACCAGTAGTTCAAATTATTATAATGTATGTCCACAACCAAGCAATCTTGATTAGATAATTGGATAATCAACGTAGCGTAGGTTAATTTATTTTTGATTATTATCGCTGCTCTTTTCTGCTGATCACCATGACTAAATATTTTGTATCCTGATGTACTTCCTACTATATTATTATTTATAGTATAAGGTTCTTGCATTAAAGCCAAGTCCATTTTATAGGCGTCCATAATTTGTATTATATTATGTATTGCAGCTCTAGAATGTTGAGTATTAGTTGTTCACATTTCAATAAACTCGAATTTACGATTTTATCATTATATTCATGTCTTCCGTAAGATTAGCTTTGTCTACTGTTATTAAAAAATTCAAATTAAAATTTGACATTATTAATAATTAATATTTTCTTTTATTTTACTAAGAGCATTTTGGAAGCAACAACACGCTTTATCTAGAGAAGAATGAATTTAACTAGTTCTTTCTTCTTTATTATATCTATCAAAGTTTGTGCAATTAATACATTTATACTGATTTTTGTTAGCTTTATATTGCTTTAATTGGTGATTTCCAGAACAAACAGGGCAAGCTAAGTCATTTCTGCATTCTTTTGCACGATGGTTATATTTAGCACACTTATAACACCTATTAACTATAATGCGATCATCTACAAAACAAACATTCCATCCAAGTTTTAATTCTTTTCCTATTATTTTCTGCCTTGTTTCCTTTGCAACTTCTATGGCCATGTTTTTATAGTTTTTTTTTTAAATTTGAAATATAAATCGTGGTACTATTACATCATTCTCTTAATTCAATTCACAATTTTGACCTTCGATTGTTTCTTCCATGGTTTTTAAATTTAATTTTTGGGGAAAGTTCTAAATAATAATACGTTGATTTAAAAATATATTTGTAGATGAATCTAGTTTATTACCACAATTTTTATTAATTTTGTCTCGTATTATTTTAGTTGTTTCATGATTTTCCGATTCAATAACTACTCTGCCGTTCCCTATAGCTTTAAATTTTCCTATTACTACCTTTATTTAATGCGGATTAACTGTAGACTTAATTTTAGATTTTATTGTATCTGTAATGACATTGGATTTATTAATGACTTTATATTTCTTCCAGTTCTTATTACTTTTCGTGAGTTCGGAATAAAGTTTCGATTTTACACTAGAAAGAATAGTGCTAGCATTACTTGGTATGTTCTTATTTTGCCACTGGACTTTAAGTTTCAAAATTTCTTGTCTCTTCTCGTCTAAAACTTTCAGAATATTACTAAATATTGCTCTTATTTTACTCACTGATTTTGGAACATCTTGCCGTAAATCATTGCCAAGACTTTCACTTCTCTCGGTTACACTGGCCAATCCTTGTAATACCTTATACAAACGCGTACCAAAATCTTCATTTACATCTTCTGCCATTAGTGAATAATAGATAATTCATTTGATTTATGTATTTACTTCAAATTTTTAACAAAATTTCTTCAGCAACTTTATTGCGTAATTGGTTAGCGTATGTTTACGAGTATTTAGATTGACGTCCGTTCCTTCATATTTTGTTTGTTAAATTTTACTTGTAACTAATTGAAGCTATTATTCTCTCGACTGTCATTAAATAAATAATTAGAGTTTTTAACGTACAATAATTTTTCTATCTATTTTGCTTGATGGATCATATTGTTCTATGTAACTTTCTTACTGTAATTAAGTTATTTAATTTTGGAGTAACGGTGTACAGTATCTGTTAGATACGAGGTCTCGTCATATAATACTAGATTAGCTCTGATCTATAAAAGGTAATTCACTTATTCTTTTTGATTGTCAAATGCGTCCCTAACCAGGATATAAACTTACTGTTATTACGTATATTATTTTGATGTTTATATGAAGTTATGCGATTTGTGTACATTCTAGCTATATGGTGTAGGTCTTTGAATAAATACCTATTTATTTGTTGAACTTGAGTTGTTGTGATTTCATAGAACCCTCCTATACCTAATTTACTTTTATTTAGGATCTCTTACGACTACAGTTCCGAACGTTGAGCGAGTAATAGATATAAGTTTATTCCAGGTCAATACTTTGTCGTTCAGGTGTTAACCTCTGTTGCTTAAGTGAACGACTGGCGCCCTACTCATTCTTTTCTTTCCTTTTTTTTATCGTAGGAAAAACTTCGACTTAATGCGAACCAGAAGATGCACACCGAGAAGAGTATTTTATTCACAGCTTTTTACCACCACTAACTACACCGCTTTGCCACTGATCTAGATGCCGTGGCAACCCCTTTATGGTATAACTTTTGATTTTTGTTCATTAAATTGTATTTCATTTTTAATCTCCCAGTTCATGGTCTTGTACATTTCCTTATTAGCGTATATTTCAACTACAATAGACGTTTTTCCAGTTGTCAGAACAATCAACTTTATTGCAGAAACAAACACCTTTGTTCTATCCGTATAGTCGAGATTTAATAAGAAATTGTATGGCACATTCCAATACCCAGGTCCACGGCACGATCTTTGTAGGCATCCTTTCCTTACTTTTCTTTGAACACTTATGTTATTTATTTTTAGAATTGCAATTCTATTTTGAAAATAGTTTTTCGTCAAACTAATAAATTTCTTGAACATCTGAATTTTTTAGAGCTTTCGTTATACATAGCCAATAAGCAGCATCAAAACCACTTTTAATATCTATGCTTGTGGTCATCATCACTTGCTTTTTATTGAAGTTTACATCTATAAAACCCTTGTGTGCCATTAAATCATCCGTAGTACTACAATTATTTACAAAGCCCATTCTATTGATAAGTAATTTCTCAAGAACGTTATCACTAACATTTATTAAACTAAGTGCTCTATATTTGCTAACGTCTTTGCAAACTTCCTTGCTAGGTTTTATGATTGGAATTATTATTTATATATTCAGTTCATCTGGGAGATAATCAATTTTTAAGCATTGATTATAAAAAGCTGTTAAAGACATTAGAAAATTTATAAATAGACCTAAAAGGATATTTTTTGTAATTCCATCTCTTCCTGGTACTTTCTTATAATTCACTTTTACTAAAACTTCCTCTACTTCTTTACAAGATAATTGCTCATCGCCTTCCGTTTTGATTCAAATATTCATTTCCTCCCTTAGAATTTTATGACATTTCATATCATATCATATCATTCTTAACAACGAAATAATCCATCATAGGTTCAACAGTAGATTTTGTATCCGTAGTAAACTCGGATTTGGGTTTCTGAAGTATGGGTAACATAATGTATTTCTTTAATTTTCCAGAAGCTAATTTATATGCTGGCATTTCGTTGATTTGTTTCGCTAGCTATACTACAACATCCTTTCCACGATTTAATTGTTGCATCTTGAACTTGAAATTAATATTGTTCTTTTCTAAATATACCTAAGTTTTCTATCTTCCATTAATTTAGAATCATTCCGCTTTCTTTGGTACTTTCTTCTATTATTTTTAAATCATAATTCCATCATGAAATTGTTTTCCCTTTAATTACTTTTTTTTAGCTTTAACCAACTAAAATGATATAACGCAAGCTGTACTTTTTGGTAATTTTCTACAAATTTTTTCAAGTTTGTTAATTATGTAACTTTTTGTCGAAAATACATGTCTAAGTCCAAACCTTCATAAATTCATAATTGATCGCAAATAGCTTACCACACTCTGTTAAAATATTGCTGTCAAGTTTTTCACATTTATTTTCTTTTATTACAAATCCGTTTCTTCGAAATTGTATGATATCACGGTTAAACAAATATTAAAAGAAATTAGTTTATGATTAGAGCAACGTTGTTCTACTTCAATTTTACAATTATTTGTATTATAAATCATCCTAATATTAGTAACTGTTAAATCTATGAAACTTGAACCCATAATAGTTTCAAAAGTTGGAAAATCTGCATTGTGATTTAGAATAGAGATTATCTTTGTAATAATAAATTGTACTAATTTCTTTCCTCTTGCATTCGTAATCACATCATACCACATTTTAGATATCGCATTAGTATCTATAGATAGAATTATACCACTGGATTTTGTTGTTTTAAAAGTATTTTCTAATTTCTACATACTATGTTCTATATCAACGTTTATATCAAAGTTCGAACTTGCTATATATAAGTAACTGTTATTATAGTTTGTTTGTATTACTACACAATTTTCATCTGACGATTGAGTTAATAATAACGCCTGCAACATTTTAATATTTATAATTTTTGCTGCTCTCTTCCTATCATTTCCATGATAAAATATTGAGTAATGAGATGATATTCCCACTAATTTATTAACTACACTATATGTTTCCTGTATCAACGCAATATCAATTTGATTCGTTTCTATAACTATCAAAAGGTTCTGTGTTGCTATACTATTATGTTGTATATAACCATCACCTATTTCAAATTTCTAAAACGTTGCTTTATGTAGAAATTAATTAACGATATTTGTAAGTTATAATCGCAGCTTACAGACTATAAAATAAATATTTAACAAAGTTTAAATTGTGCTCCTTTATAAAAAAGAACGTGGCTTTGGACATATAACAAATAGTATAAAATAAACTAACAATCGAAGGAACAAATTTTAATTGTATATTCAATACGGAAAGGTCTTGCAGCAGTAAAATCTGAAATTATGGTGTCATACACTTTAGTATTCTAAGCTATAAAATTTAACCTTGCACTAGTGGCGCCCTGTATTTTCACACGAATAGTGGCGCTGGGTCTTACAGACCCGAAAATAAAACTAATGTTTAAACCCCTAAAGTT
>JAHWXV010575831.1:0-12758 GCA_024586415.1 Phrixothrix hirtus | reverse complement strand
ACACACACACACACACACACACACACACACACACACACACACACACACACACACACACACACACACACACACACACACACACACACATACACACAGACTACGAAAGCGCTTTTATATACAATTTGAATTTTGTCTTGTTTAAAATTGTATACAAAAGCGCTTTCCTAGCAAAAAAGATATTTAGTAATATGAAGGATACCACTCCTGACATATTATATAGTAACCTGGTTTATAAAATTACTTTTAATACTTGTGGTGCTGCTTACCTAGGACAGAAAAAACAACGCCTTAAAGAACGTTTAACTCAGCATAAGTCTGACTTTATCAAGAAACCTCAGGCTTTTGCTTTAGGTATGCATGTTAATAAAACTAAACACAACGTCAACTTAGATCTAGTTGATATTATATTTAAAGAAACTAATTATAACGAAAGACTTTTTATGGGGCATGTTGATGGTTTACCTAGCTTTACATACGACTTTTACGTTTGGGATTCTCAACATAAACACATTTCCTGTCGTCAGTAATTATTCAATTCAAAAACGATTTCCTTCTGAATCTTACTAAAGGCCTGCATTGTCTCTTTATTTGAGCTCATATGGTACATGTTCCTTGTTTGCGAATCATTCCCATGGCTCATAAGTGTTTGCCGATAGTTGATGGATCGATATTTAATTATTCGGTAAATTGTTCTTGCATTTGCCATTCAGTAAGCCTTCTAAATCTGTACTTTCAAACTTTTCTTGGCTAATCAGAACGATGTTTACCAGTCATGTTAAAATTACCAATTCTGACCTATCTAAAGTAAAATTCACCAATTGTCTCGGTTGGGGCATGTTCAACGTAAACTTTTTCAAGCATACGATGGCTTTAAGCGGCACTTCTTTTTGATTAACTAAATAGGAAATGTAAAACTCCCTTTTTCGACTCTCAACTCGATATCTATGATGCAATAAACGATTGTATAGTTATTACTTTGTTAGACTATGACTCACTGAGTATTGTAGTATGATTATATGTTGATTCAGCAGCTGTCATTAGATCAACTGCTGTTGAATATACAATGGGTCCAAGATAAAGAGGGCCACTACAGAGATCTTGAAAAATAAAAAATATAGAGAAATGATTGAATAGGGTAAAGATAGCGCAGTGGAGTACAAACTAAGAAATATTATCAACACTTCCGGAAATATTCGAGTAAAACTGATACATTTTAATTTCTTTTTAATTATCATATCACTGAGAACAAATAACAATCACGTGATTACAGCTGTCATATGATTTTGTTTGTTGGTTCTGTGTTCCGCTACTGCTAGTAATGGCATCTTCTTGAATGTCTGCAATTAAAATAATCTTCTCATATTGTACATTAAACTTCTTATTCCTGGATGTTGCGTCACTATAATTTGAAAATCTTCTTTTGCCTAAAGTATCAACTATGAGAGTGACGTTAAGTTGTACACTAGAATCTAGCTTATTGCTTGTTGGTATTCGATCTAACACATTGGCTGCTTTTAAAGTTTAGATTCCTGCTTTTTTTTAATCTACTCTTGAGGTTATCTCTTTCAACTTTTAACAAAACATCTACTAAAGATTTCAGAAGTCGGGAAAAATCAAATTTTGAAACCATTTCATTTCCTCCACTGAGTTTATAATTAGTGATTAGTTGCCTTCATTTCTCTCTTAATCGTCGAAGGTATGCAATGTCTAGTAGCTTCATGCCGTATTCGGCGATAAACAAATATTCTTTATTTGGTGTTGCGTACAAAGTTCTAAAACATGCACGCCTATACGCGATGATAGGTTATCTGGTTTCCTCCAAGCGCTTTAGGGCAGGAAAAATAAAAAATTGAAGCTGTCCTCGAATATAATGTGGTTATAACCGGTTCACTCAGGTTCACCAATGAGTTCTACGTGTCCTTAACGTTATACGCTGCATAGGGCATCAATACTTAATCCAAAGTGTTTGTACAAATCATTACACTAATGAATTGTTTGCATGAGTTTCGTATTTTTGCTTGATATTTACTGCCCCATGTAGTAACAGTTGTTCTGCTGCCAGGGTCATCTGACAAATTGGACTCGTAATAGTTCCAGGTATCCTTTGGTGGAGCTGTATGCAATTGTGTTTATATGTTATCAAAATAGAGATTAATTGCTGAGGAACAGCAATTCTAGTTGTTTTTATACTGGCAGCAAACCCTTGTATTAGCCCTTGGTGTCTTTTTAAGCAGTGTTGCCTATTCAATACGGAGAAGATATTCTTTAAGTTTTCATATGAGTATACCTTTCAATTTAAATAGCACTTGACAACTTTTCTTAAATCCAGTGAATCCAGAGGAAAACCGTATGTTAGTATGGTATATGCCTTGATTTTATTCTCTTCTTCCAAAGATAGAACTCTCTCCCCACGTGTGTAAATTCTTAATCTTACTCTGAATTGTAGTTTGTGGTACTCTGTATCTTTCGGCAGAATTTCTTTGAGTAATAAGTGTGGTGACGTCTCAGTGACAAAAATAAACAAAAAATTCAGTAATATTTGTTCAAACATAATTTAGAATTTAATACTTTAGTTGGTTACTAACGTAACGAATATAAATGTGTATATAAGAGTCAAATAAGTTAAAATAAATAAATTATCATTCAGTTCGATAAAGCAAAATCTAAAATCATACCAAACAGTGCAATTCATTACCAATCATAGAGAAAGTGGATGTATTGTAGTTTTTTTGCAGAAGTAATATAAAAAAAGCAGAATTATGCATTTCATTTATAATCGTCAATTACCAGCAGCAATTTAAAATTAGTGTTACAAAACATAATAATATTCTTAAATACCTTTAGTGAAATATACGTCTTTTTTAATAATATATTTAAATTTTAATTGAAAATTCTTTTTGCACCTTCATAATGATTTTTGTTTCAAACGCTAGACAAATAGAGGCTAAATAGTACTCTTGAAACTTGCAGCCCCATTATGGAATAAACCAATCACGTCTGCTATATTTTATTTTGTATGAAGTATATTCCTTTTGCTTACTTTCTGTAATATCAAAACCCATATAAGAACATGAAGAAGGAATTTCAGAATAATTACGCTGGGATATGCTAAGCTCTATAAACACCTGTCAATAATTTACATATTAACGCTATAATGGAATATTACTGTATCTCAAAGCAAGCAAACAGAAATACATTGAAAAGTAGAAAAAGGCTCACTCTGATAATAAATCAAAGTTGGAAATGGGACTGCAACTGACTAAAACATATATTTTAATAAAAACGTCGATTTATATTCTAAAAATGTGTCATGGTGCAATTTATTACCAGTAGCGTTAAAATCGGTATTTAGCAATTTAGATCGCTATTTAAATTTAATTGTTAAATGGGCTAGTTCACAATTTTTGCAAAATTATATTCTCAAATTTAACCTGCTAAATCGATAATCTCTTATAAAATCATCAAAATCAAGTTTGATATCAAGTTTAATATTTTATTTGATAATCAATAAGCGAATTAGACTTCGATTACTATTTTAAATGCCAACAAATCCAAATGAGGTATTTTTTCATTAGCAGAAAAATATTCTCCAAAAGCCTAAGATTTTTCCAACACTTCTCCAAAATATGGATTTTAAAAACTGTTTGTTAAATCTAGAAAACGTTATTTTTTATCAAATACTGGTGTCTGCACTTATAATTGAATGTATATTACCTTCATATCTTTATTCTTAAAGTTACTGCTTCCCACAGCAATACTTCAACTAGCAAATTTAACGCAGTCTACAAAAATAATGCTAAATTTTATCGTACATTTTAGATTTAATCTTCCGAAAATCCACCACTAGATTGATATATACATCAATCGAAGGTACTGTAAAAATAAAGGATAGTGTTGATTGAAATTTTTCCTCTATTTGCTCTAATTTTCGAACTAATAAAGAATGAATTTTCACGCTTAACTTTAAGAATCGTTTTCGCGTTTTAAATAGCTTTTGCTGCGGTTAATGGGTACATATAATTTTTCCATGTTTTGTGTGCACAATTTCATTCAAATTAGTTTCTGACAGCGAGGATATTCCCTTGTTAATGCAGTTTGGGTTAAGGGGGTGTTGTTTTCTACGTTTGGCAGCTATAAACAATTATAATTAATTCCTGGGTTACGTACTTTAGTTACGCAATCTTTGTTTGATTTTAGAATGAATAAGATAAACTGATTCGAAGTTGCATTGATCTTTATCAACCACTTCAGGATTAAAACCCTTCCTATAACGGATCTTAATATTTACGACACGTACTGTTACCTGCAAATGACCTTTGCATACTTGGTCTAGACAAATGTTTACTTAATCACCCTGGCGATCTCACCAAATAAACTTAATTAACGGCTTATTTACATTTCTGCAAGTAAGAACCGAGATTTACAATCTATATATTTTTGAAATTTTCAAATTAAATGAAATGAAATAATAGATCGACAATAATCACACTTACAATATTAAAATACATAAATCCTAAAGAAACAAGTACTGTTTACAAACCTTTCGATTGTTTCCCTTTTCAAATACTGACAGGTAGTAAACAGATATTTGATTTAAATGTGTAAGGAAAAGAACTTCTGGTTTGTATTTTAAATTTATTTATTCAATTTAAAACAGAATTTTACTTTTAAAATTAATTATCTAACATGAAACACTTTGCATTTCTTCAGTGTACGTTTTTAAAAGAGTTGATTAAAACGCTTACGGTTAATTTCGATTTTGTATTTCCTACGATGTTAAAATACAAGACTTCCTGCTGGCTATTCAAATTCCTGTCTTTTAAAAGGATTTATGTCCCTTTTAAATAATCCAATTCAAACTTGGGGTCTTATCTTTAAGATTTGCGCCTATGAACCTTGGCCAATTTAATTTCCATTGATATGTATAATTTTGAAATTTTAATGATATCACGGCCCACATATGGGTTACACAAATTAAATTATTGACATCTTCTATTTTCAACGGACCTAACACTTGGCTTCACTTGATTTATTCACCACCGATACTCATGCACAAGCATAAAGATCTCCGAACTTATATTAGCATTCGGACATCCTACTACTGTATTTTCTAACCAATGGCTAATTCCAGATTTCAAAAATGTTGGTTTCATATTTGAAATAACGAACATTACCTTTTCGATCAAATCGAGGTTTTTTCCCGTGCATTTTAAAACTTAGGCCCCCGGTTTCTTTTTATGGCCGGCAAAAGGTGCTTACTTCTGGCGGTGTGTTTACTCTAAGGGATTTTATGTAAGATGCTTCATTGCATAAGTCCGTTTTGCTTCCCCATACCTTGAATTTGGTCTTATTACACAAGTTTAAAAACTCGCACGTGATCAGTTTATTGCAGGCACTTTACAACTTGTAAACCTATAAAAAATTTTGTGATCTGTGAAACTTAGTTTAAACTTAATACTACTTGCTACTTTATATTCCAGCAAACCTATTTTAAAAATTTAAACTAAATGATAGTTTATTTAAATTTTTAATGCTAGAACACGTAATTAGTTATTTATTAATTATGGTGGCTAACAGAGGAAATAGAACCGCTTTAATAAATCATTCGGTCCAAATGGCACCATAAATGAATATGTCTGTTTTTATTTAGGTTTACAACCAATTCTCGTCCTTATATTTCCTATTTATTTATAATTCGCGACTTAAAACCCAAGATCGTAGCAAGCAATTCAACTGTTCGTCGTAAAATAAACATTCTAACCAGATATTTCCTCATTTTATAATAATAGTAATAATAGTAATAATAATGCAGGGCTTAATTCTTAATAGAATGTAGAATAAAGTGCATAATTTTGTAGATATATATATATATATATGGTGTCCCACCGCCATGGCAGGTTAAAATTATATAGAAAAAGAATAAAGGAATTAAAGTCAAATTTTGGTAAATTTACTACCATTACCTGGTATATCTATTGAAAATATTTTCAAGATGGCAGCACTTCCAATAATACCGGAAATTGCCCCTAACTTCGTTATTTTAAACACAATGCCTATATTTTTAATCCATATTATAAATCTGTATAAAATTTAATGTAACTTTTATCTAAAAAGTATTTACATAACTTTTATAGTTCTTGAGGAAAAATTGTTTTCGTTTCTCAAAGACCAAAATAGAGGCTTCAATAATACCGAATTACTCTAAGCTGGAAAGAGATACAATTATGAAACTTTTAACAAAAAACCATATGATAATAAGTTATACCACTGCATAACTAACTTCTTAAAGAACCATTACAGGGGAAAGATAATAAGACTCGTTTACAACTATCGGAAAATTGCAAAAAAGTTAATTGTTTTAAATCGGACTTGTATGTTTTTGTTATCGCGTTCGATAGAGAATTAAATTCTCTTTAAATCCATATAAAGTATCCCTATACCTATATGCGATAGTTTTGTAGTTATTTGCAATTTCTCTTGTCAAGAAATTTCACATACATATTTATTACGGAAGTTGGCTTCGGATTACAATAAACAAATTACAATTACAAATATACAAAGAGCTAAAAAAGGTACACAATTACCAAGTGCCATCTGAACTTTCAGGTGAAAATATTTTTAAGATGGGCATACTTCCGAAACTACCGGAAATAGCTACGAATTTCATTTTTTTAAACGGAACAACTAATTTTTTATCACGCCAATTGATAGAGAATTAAATAAATTTTCATTCATACCACATGTTATTATATGAAACTTCAATATTTTTTGAGTTGTGTGCTTTTTCGTAGAATGCCGAAGTTTCTAGAGCTTCCACCCTAATAGGCTACGATTTGTTACAGAAATGCAATGAAAGTGAATTAAGAATTTATTAACTTAATTATAAGTTTTCAAAATAAGAGCCATAGACCTCCAAACATTTATAAATTCTTAATCGAACGCCTTGAATTGTCACCTTCCTTATCTTTTGGGGATCCAAATTATTAAAAGAATTCACAACACGGGTTTGTAAATCTTCTCTGGTTTGGAGTGGAATATCGTATACTTCCGCCTTAATTTTTCCCCATAAATAAAAATCTAGTGGTATTAGGTCGGGTTACCTTGCTGGCCATTACCAAGGACCAAGACAACGAATCAAAGATATTGGTTACTTCTTGGCTAACAGTAGCATTTCAATATACTGGGGCAGCATCTAATTGAAACCAATATGCCATTAACTGCGCCAACGGTAAATTATCTAAATGTCTTGGACTTGATTTCTTAAAATATCCAGATATTTTCTACTAGTTAAATTGTTGTCATAAATGAAATAAAAATACCTATTACACATTAGCATTGCAAATTCAGTAAAGCTAAATTTTTCTTGGAAATTTTTCTCCGATATTGCATGAGGATTATCTCTGGCCCAATTGTGTGAATTATGATGATTAAAACGACATTCACGAGAAAACTTTGATTCATCGGACCAAATTATTTTTTCTAAGAAATCTGGATCCTCTTGCATTTTAATAACCATCATTTCACACCATTTGACTCGATTACCAGGATCCTGAATATGCTTGGATGGAATGCAATTCAAAATCATGCCATTTATGATTTTTCAATATTCTTTGAATAGAATTACGTGAGCTGCCAAGATCGCGCTCTGCAGATCGAATCGATTATTGCAGGTTCACCCCAAAATAACCCAAAACACTAACTTCCCTTACTTCGTCTCTTGTGACTGGTCTAGGCAATACGATTGGCTTGTTGACGTCCGTAATTTTCAAAGTTAATAACAATTCTTCTTAATTTTTTTTCCATCTTACGGGATAAGTGAGGCTATCTTTCATTGTGTCCTACAAGTGCGCAAAATTATTTTTTGGCATTTTCCGTGTATGAAAAATAAATTAAAATGTCCGAATTTGAATAGTACAACTTACAAAATAACCAAAAATCAAAACAAAAGTATCAAAAATTTACTATACCTAATACGTTCAAAAAGTTTTATTTCAAATTTATTATGGAAAATAAGCACGACAAACTATATATTTTTGAAAATCAGAAAAGTATGCAATTTAATGAAAGCATAGCCAACTATGATTTGTATTTAAAAAAATGCAGCTTTGCAGTGTAACTCGTTTGTTTTTAATTATAAAAATATTTAATTTTGATTATTGAATTCTTCTTAAAAAACTACCTTAAGAATGGTTTTACCAAATTTTAATATCTGTATAAATAGTAAAAATTTTTAACAGTTTCAAATTCGCCATTTTTCGACTATTGCCTTCTTATTCCAAAACGGTAAGAAATAATTCAAATCTGTTTATGGCAGTGAACTAATCGTCAAAAAATAGATCTATAATAATAAGAAAGTTGTCCATTTATCCCATCGAAAATTGACCACACTGTATGTAATTAAAGTTATCAAAGCTGAGTATCAAGAATAAATTTACGATATTTATATTCAAAGATTTTAACAGGCAGAATTTTTAAGTTAATTGGTATTCTGTTAGATATCTGGTATTAAAAGCTTCTTTGACATTATGCAGTAGCAATGGGAGTTCCTTTAAAGCGTAAATTTAGGGAATGGACATCAGTGCGAAATTTAATTCTTTGTACAAATAATAATAATAATTTATGACATACCACAAATAAATGTAATAGTCTTCTGTTATATATGTTTAACCACTCTATATCTTTTAGTTTTTGACAGATTCTATCAAACTTGCGTAATCCAAAGATAAATTCTCTGTATTTTATATGCAGTCTCATGAGTGATGCATGGACCACAGATTTGAGATCAATAGGAGAAGTGAGTTAGTACAAGAGAATCGCAGCGCATTGACTTCATGTGAATCGTTAGGGAATATCTATAGGTGTTAAAAGTCTTTAAGGTTACGTAAGCTTTCATTAAACGATTTGTAACATAAATTTTATATCTAACTGAATTATCACTATTAATCCTAGAGATTTTGTTTCGTTCTAAAGAGGTATATGTTATTGTTAATCTTAAAAATAGCATAAAGCTGTATTAGTTTTACATTATCAGGATTTCCAAAACAATTACACTAGACTTAGAATAATCAACAAATAAAGAGATGTTACGCTACGAATGCCTAAATCAATGAATATAGTATGTTGCCTAAGCTAGCTATTCAGTGGTGATGGGAGTGAGTTATTATAACAATGACGGCTAAAAAAAATTTACAGAAAGATGATAAATGAGGGCGCTAGGTAGTTTCAAAACAGTCAGCTAATATTTCAACATAAACCGGGAACTACTAATCTGACTTATTGCTCCTTCAACACTCGGTATTTCACTATGACATTAATTTTTATCATTGGTGGCATAAAATTCTAATTGCTAGGTTCACATACAAGAGAGATTCAGTATTTAAAACAATCAAAAATATTTAATAAAGAAATAATCAAAAAGTTACTCTTATCAATAATACACTCATAGGTAAATCGTTAGTAGGTTAGTAGATATCTAGGGAATATCTTAAGAGACCTGGAGGACTTAATCAAACAGCGGTTTATAACTTAAATTAAAATAACTAATAATTAGGAGCAATCAGTTTGAGTAAGCCGCTCAGTACCGTGTATATATATACAACAATGTACTTATAATATTTTATATAATTATTACAATGATAAACTAAAATATTCAAATTATATTGGCCACACTTTTATGTCTATTATCAAAACACGTTAATCGTTATAATACAGCAAATGAAATAACTCCAAAAATTAGAATAATAAATTCCTAGGAATTTTATCTAACGATAAAGCTGCTACGAATATCTTTTATCGGCAATCTTCAATGAGGTAAATTTTATATTAACAGCCTAAAGTTTTCACAGTTAAATGAATCAAATTAAGGGGCAATTCAATTAGCAACAGCGTATAAAAACAAAAAAAATAGAACCTGGTTCCTTAAGCAGTCAGGAAAGCGTTCTTTGTTTTACAAAATTTGTAGTAACCAAAACAGGTGAGATTTAAACCTGCTGCCAATTAAAACGGAATGCCTTTACCTGAATTTTATCACCTTAAATAATAATTATCTTCATCAGCACAACAGAAGAGTGATGTCCAAATTATTTTTCATAATTTCAATAAATATTGACAAAAACATATACGTAATATAATAGACCAAAAAGAAAACGTCTAAAAGAGATACTACACAATTACCAAGAGATAATTTGACATTTAAATTACTTTGTTAAATAAAATAAATTTGTACGAACCTTCAATTTTAGCGAATCCCTATCTAACACTGAAAACGTTCCTTTGATTATATTTCCACGATTATCCCAGAATACGGTCAACCAAATTGGAATATTAATTATATAAATTCAACAATTAACTATTACCATCCAATTTCAAATAGAAACACCAACCTTTATCCGTCATAGCGATAATTATATCGTAATCAATTAACTAATTGGTTTTCTAATGGAAATATGTCTATAATTTCTTTTACAAGCACAAAGCTCTCTCTGCATTGTTAAAGTATATTGTCACAATCAGAAAATGTTTTTAGAAATCGACGATTTCTTTCACGTTTGGTGGGGTGTGATAACATTTTATGGATAGAAATAAACAAATTCGAAAATATTTGTGATATGCAGGATGGTCAGATGAATTCATCACAGAGAGTTGTGTTGATGTTTTAAAGACTTCTTTGAGATCCTAATTAATATCTTCAAAACAGCTTTTAAAATTTGTTTTGTTAAATATACATAACGGATTTATATCATCAGCAAACATACATATAGAGCATGATTTAAGATGTTTCCGAAAACTAAAGGTGTGAATTATAAATAATTGTGGTCCTAAAGTGAACCCTGAGGAACACCTTTAACCAGAATCATAAAGTTGGAACAGTTCGGATATAATACGACTTTTTATTGACTATTCTCTAAATCACTTTGCAAGAAGGAGCATGCGTTTAAACTAAATGCAAAACAATATAAGATTTGAAGCAAAGTATTGTGATTTAATGTAACGAATGCTTTACTAAAATCCAATGATATTGGAGCAGACATTTGATGGCTATCATAAGCTGATATTATATTATCTGTAACTTGCATAAGCGCTGTTGAGCAGTTATATCCTGTTCTAAAACCTCATTGAATATCAGGCAGGATAGTATTGTATTTATGAAAACATAACTTTCTCTAGGATTTTTAAAAATACAGGTAAAGTGCTTATTGATCTTAGATCTATAAAGTTCCTGTATATTAGACTTTTTGGGTAGAGGTATGACAACAGTTAATCACATGCAGTAAGTAAGGTGCAATAATTTAATTAATTCAATATTCAGACTGTCTACACCTTTAGAATTACATTCGAGTTTATTAGTTATGTAGGCAATATCGGAAACAAATATCTATAGTACGACAATTAAATTCTATATTAGATTCCAATAATTTATGGTTTTTATAAAATTCAAAAGCATCGCCAGTATTATTAGAAATATTTGAGATACTGTTAATAAAAGAACTATTAATTAGACCTGAATTTCTTAAATGACCCGGTATTGTAGTAGTTTAGTTATTTATTCCCAAAATCTTCAATTATTATAAATCGGTTTTAACTGGAACTCTGTATTTAGTTACATTTCAACATAAACTAAATAACTAATTATTTAATTTGTGATCTTATTAATACAACCTCAACGAAGAGGTTTCTGATAAAGCAACTACCGAATTTAAAACTTGTCCCTATATTTGAATAGAAATATACGAAACCAAGCATATACATATAGTTACAAAATTTAAAAAGAAACCTGTTTCTTAAAAAGCATTTGTAATGAAAATCAAAAATAAAATATTTGTAAAATATTAATATCAATTTCGGCGACTGTATAGAAATAACTACAAAAAATTGCTCTGCCTGTAAGCACAAATATTTTAGTAACAAACAAATATAAGTACATTGCAGCTTCCCAAAATTGAGCGTACTCGTGTTAGCCAAAATATATATATATATATATATATATATATATATATATATATAGTATGGTTTGTAAAAGTACCCTCGTGTAACATAAAAATCACGATTATAAAAACTGATACAGTTACGCACATGTTAATATTATTAATATTTAAGTTTAAAAAGACAATGTAAAAAGATTTTAAGAATTCGCGGAGTGCGGAAACATTTAATAATTTAAATAATTAATTATATATATATATATATATATATATATATATATGTTTATAAATCCAGTAACTAACCTAGTTAGAATTAGACAAATTACAAATAATATATTTAGTTAAAATAAGTTAATGTAGATATCATTGCTATCATTATCAATTTAAATATTAACACGCTGCGAGTTTCAAGTACACGAAGCGAAAGAATGAAATAGTAAATAAGTTACGCTAGTGAAACAAAGACACTGCGTCTTAAATTAGTATATAAAGAGCGACGCATGAAAGATTAATGAACTTCGACTTCAACCGTAAAGCCAACGACTTCGACTTCAATTGCGAAGCCCGGGACTTCGACTTCAACCGCGAAGCCGAGGACATCAAGTTGCACGCCCATGGTGGGGCTCGCCTAATAAATCAACCTTTGATTTAAAATATACCGGGTGTCTCAAAACTGTTGGGACATAGAGCTACCACGTATTCTGGGGATCAAAATAAGTCGATTGGAATCATCTTAACTATGTACAAAAGTGTACCGTTTGTCCGTGGCGCCAGTTCAAAGTTTACACAAAAACACATATTTTTGTACACTGTTCAGAAACTTCTGAACCGATTTTA